>CAJQTV010000602.1:0-10698 GCA_907163055.1 Formica aquilonia x Formica polyctena
AACTTGCGTACACATCCATCTTAGCTTTGTAAGCCGAGGAGCGTTGTTCCTCAATTTCTTTGATGTGTTATGAAATCTTTCGGCAAATCTCGCTTACAGGCACGTAACTAAGTCGTTCCGAACGAAGGAAACTTGCGTACATAGCGATCTTAGCTCTGTGTGCCGAGAAGCGTTGTTCCTGTATTTCCTTGATGTGTTATGAAAATTTTCGGCAAATCTCCCTTACAGGCACGTAACTAAGTCGTTCCGAACGAAGGAAACTTGCGTACACAGCGATCTTATCTCTGTGAGCCGAGAAGCGTTGTTCCTCAATTTCCTTGATGTGTTATGAAAATTTTCGGCCAATCCCACTTACAGGCACGTAACTAAGTCGTTCCGAACGAAGGAAACTTGCGTACATAGCGATCTTAAGTCGTTCCGAACGAAGGAAACTTGCGTACATAGCGATCTTAGCTCTGTGTGCCGAGAAGCGTTGTTCCTCAATTTCCTTGATGTGTTATGAAAATTTTCGGTAAATCTCACTTACAGGCACGTAACTAAGTCGTTCCGAACGAAGGAAACTTGCGTACATAGCGATCTTAGCTCTGTGTGCCGAGAAGCGTTGTTCCTCAATTTCCTTGATGTGTTATGAAAATTTTCGGCAAATCTCACTTACAGGCACGTAACTAAGTCGTTCCGAACGAAGGAAACTTGCGTACATAGCGATCTTAGCTCTGTGTGCCGAGAAGCGTTGTTCCTCAATTTCCTTGATGTGTATATGAAAATTTTCGGCAAATCTCACTTACAGGCACGTAACTAAGTCGTTCCGAACGAAGGAACTTGCGTACATAGCGATCTTAGCTCTGTGAGCCGAGAAGCGTTGTTCCTCAATTTCCTTGATGTGTTATGAAAATTTTCGGCAAATCTCACTTACAGGCACGTAACTAAGTCGTTCCGAACGAAGGAAACTTGCGTACATAGCGATCTTAGCTCTGTGTGCCGAGAAGCGTTGTTCCTCAATTTCCTTGATGTGTTATGAAAATTTTCGGCAAATCTCGCTTACAGGCACGTAACTAAGTCGTTCCGAACGAAGGAAACTTGCGTACATAGCGATCTTAGCTCTGTGTAAGCCGAGAAGCGTTGTTCCTCAATTTACTTGATGTGTTATGAAAATTTTCGGCAAATCTCACTTACAGGCACGTAACTAAGTCGTTCCGAACGAAGGAAACTTGCGTACATAGCGATCTTAGCTCTGTGTGCCGAGAAGCGTTGTTCCTCTATTTCCTTGATGTGTTATGAAAATTTTCGGCAAATCTTGCTTACAGGCACGTAATTAAGTCGTTCCGAACGAAGGAAACTTGCGTACATAGCGATCTTAGCTCTGTGTGCCGAGAAAAGCGTTGTTCCTCAATTTCCTTGATCGTGTTATGAAAATTTAAATGTTCTTAAAATTGTTCTTACAGGCACGTAACTAAGTCGTTCGGTGTGCCGAGAAGCGTTGTTCCTCAATTTCCTTTAATGTGTTATGAAAACTTTCGGTATATCTCACTTACAGGCACGTAACTAAGTCGTTCCGAACGAAAGGTACATAGCGAAGCTCTGTGCCGTGTCTAGCGATCTTAGCTCTGTGTGCCGAGAAGCGTTGTTCCTCAATTTCCTTGATGTGTTATGAAAATTTTCGGCAAATCTCACTTACAGGCACGTAACTAAGTCGTTCCGAACGAAGGAAACTTGCGTACATAGCGATCTTAGCTCTGTGTGCCGAGAAGCGTTGTTCCTCAATTTCCTTGATGTGTTATGAAAATTTTCGGCAAATCTCACTTACAGGCACGTAACTAAGTCGTTCCGAACGAAGGAAACTTGCGTACATAGCGATCTTAGCTCTGTGTGCCGAGAAGCGTTGTTCCTCAATTTCCTTGATGTGTTATGAAAATTTTCGGCAAATCTCACTTACAGGCACGTAACTAAGTCGTTCCGAACGAAGGAAACTTGCGTACATAGCGATCTTAGCTCTGTGTGCCGAGAAGCGTTGTTCCTCAATTTCCTTGATGTGTTATGAAAATTTTTGGCAAATTTCGCTTACAGACACGTAACTAAGTCGTTCCGAACGAAGGAAACTTGCGTACATAGCGATCTTAGCTCTGTGTGCCGAGAAGCGTTGTTCCTCAATTTCCTTGAAGCGTTATGAAAATTTTCGGCAAATCTCGCTTACAGGCACGTAACTAAGTCGTTCCGAACGAAGGAAACTTGCGTACATAGCGATCTTAGCTCTGTGTGCCGAGAAGCGTTGTTCTTCAATTTCCTTGATGTGTTATGAAAATTTTCGGCAAATCTCACTTACAGGCACGTAACTAAGTCGTTCCGAACGAAGGAAACTTGCGTACATAGCGATCTTAGCTTTGTGAGCCAAGAAGCGTTGTTCCTCAACTTCCTTGATGTGTTATGAAAGTTTTCGGTAAATCTCACTTACAGGCACGTAACTAAGTCGTTCCGAACGAAGGAAACTTGCGTACATAGCGATCGTTAGCTCTGTGAGCCGAGACGCGTGGTTCCTCACTTTCCTTGATGTGTTATGAAAATTTCGGTATATCTGCTCACGTACGAGGCACGTAACTAAGTCGTTCCGTAACTAAGTCGTTCCGAACGAATGAAACTTGCGTACATAGCGATCTTATCTCTGTGAGCCGAGAAGCGTTGTTCCTCAATTTCCTTGATGTGTTATGAAAATTTTCGGCAAATCTCACTTACAGGCACGTAACTAAGTCGTTCCGAACGAAGGAAACTTGCTTACATAGCGATCTTAGCTCTGTGAGCCGAGAAGCGTTGTTCCTCAATTTCCTTGATGTGTTATGAAAATTTTCGGCAAATCTCACTTACAGGCACGTAACTAAGTCGTTCCGAACGAAGGAAACTTGCGTACATAGCGATCTTAGCTCTGTGAGCCGAGAAGCGTTGTTCCTCAATTTCCTTGATGTGTTATGAAAATTTTCGGCAAATCTCACTTACAGGCACGTAACTAAGTCGTTCCGAACGAAGGAAAACTTGCGTACATAGCGATCTTAGCTCTGTGAGCCGAGAAGCGTTGTTCCTCAATTTCCTTGATGTGTTATGAAAATTTTCGGCAAATCTCACTTACAGGCACGTAACTAAGTCGTTCCGAACGAAGGAAACTTGCGTACATAGCGATCTTAGCTCTGTGAGCCGAGAAGCGTTGTTCCTCAATTTCCTTGATGTGTTATGAAAATTTCGGCAATATCTCACTTACAGGTACGTAACTAAGTCGTTCCGAACGAAGGAAACTTGCGTACATAGCGATCTTAGCTCTGTGTGCCGAGAAGCGTTGTTCCTCAATTTCCTTGATGTGTTATGAAAATTTTCGGCAAATCTCGCTTACAGGCACGTAACTAAGTCGTTCCGAACGAAGGAAACTTGCGTACATAGCGATCTTAGCTCTGTGAGCCGAGAAGCGTTTGTTCCTCAATTTCCTTGATGTGTTATGAAAATTTTCGGCAAATCTCACTTACAGGCACGTAACTAAGTCGTTCCGAACGAAGGAAACTTGCGTACATAGCGATCTTAGCTCTGTGAGCCGAGAAGCGTTGTTCCTCAATTTCCTTGATGTGTTATGAAAATTTTCGGCAAATCTCACTTACAGGCACGTAACTAAGTCGTTCCGAACGAAGGAAACTTGCGTACATAGCGATCTTAGCTCTGTGAGCCGAGAAGCGTTGTTCCTCAATTTCCTTGATGTGTTATGAAAATTTTCGGCAAATCTCACTTACAGGTACGTAACTAAGTCGTTCCGAACGAAGGAAACTTGCGTACATAGCGATCTTAGCTCTGTGAGCCGAGAAGCGTTGTTCCTCAATTTCCTTGATGTGTTATGAAAATTTTCGGCAAATCTCACTTACAGGCACGTAACTAAGTCGTTCCGAACGAAGGAAACTTGCGTACATAGCGATCTTAGCTCTGTGAGCCGAGAAGCGTTGTTCCTCAATTTCCTTGATGTGTTATGAAAATTTTCGGCAAATCTCACTTACAGCACACGTAACTAAGTCGTTCCGAACGAAGGAAACTTGCGTACATAGCGATCTTAGCTCTGTGTGCCGAGAAGCGTTGTTACCCAATTTCCTTGATGTGTTATGAAAATTTTCGGCAAATCTCGCTTACAGGCACGTAACTAAGTCGTTCCGAACGAAGGAAACTTGCGTACATAGCGATCTTAGCTCTGTAAGCCGAGAAGCGTTGTTCCTCAATTTCCTTGATGTGTTATGAAAATTTTCGGCAAATCTCACTTACAGGTACGTAACTATGTCGTTCCGAACGAAGGAAACTTGCGTACATAGCGATCTTAGCTCTGTGTGCCGAGAAGCGTTGTTCCTCAATTTCCTTGATGTGTTATGAAAATTTTCGGCAAATCTCACTTACAGGCACGTAACTAAGTCGTTCCGAACGAAGGAAACTTGCGTACATAGCGATCTTAGCTTGTGAGCCGAGAAGCGTTGTTCCTCAATTTCCTTGATGTGTTATGAAAATTTTCGGCAATATCTCACTTACAGGCACGTAACTAAGTCGTTCCGAACGAAGGAAACTTGCGTACATAGCGATCTTAGCTCTGTGAGCCGAGAAGCGTTGTTCCTCAATTTCCTTGATGTGTTATGAAAATTTTCGGCAAATCTCACTTACAGGCACGTAACTAACGCACGTAACTAAGTCGTTCCGAACAAAGGAAACTTGCGTACATAGCGATCTTATCTCTGTGAGCCGAGAAGCGTTGTTCCTCAATTTCCTTGATGTGTTATGAAAATTTTCGGTAAATCTCACTTACAGGCACGTAACTAAGTTGCTCCGAACGAAGGAAACTTGCGTACATAGCGATCTTATCTCTGTGAGCCGAGAAGCGTTGTTCATCAATTACCTTGATGTGTTATAAAAATTTTCGGCAAATCTCAATTACAGGCACGTAACTAAGTCGTTCCGAACGAAGGAAACTTGCGTACATAGCGATCTTAGCTCTGTGTGCCGAGAAGCGTTGTTCCTCAATTTCCTTGATGTGTTATGAAAATTTTCGGCAAATCTCACTTACAGGCACGTAACTAAGTCGTTCCGAACGAAGGAAACTTGCGTACATAGCGATCTTAGCTCTGTGAGCCGAGAAGCGTTGTTCCTCAATTTCCTTGATGTGTTATGAAAATTTTCGGCAAATCTCACTTACAGGCACGTAACTAAGTCGTTCCGAACGAAGGAAACTTGCGTACATAGCGATCTTAGCTCTGTGAGCCGAGAAGCGTTGTTCCTCAATTTCCTTGATGTGTTATGAAAATTTTCGGCAAATCTCGCTTACAGGCACGTAACTAAGTCGTTCCGAACGAAGGAAACTTGCGTACATAGCGATCTTAGCTCTGTGAGCCGAGAAGCGTTGTTCCTCAATTTCCTTGATGTGTTATGAAAATTTTCGGCAAATCTCACTTACAGGCACGTAACTAAGTCGTTCCGAACGAAGGAAACTTGCGTACATAGCGATCTTAGCTCTGTGTGCCGAGAAGCGTTGTTCCTCAATTTCCTTGATGTGTTATGAAAATTTTCGGCAAATCTCACTTACAGGCACGTAACTAAGTCGTTTCCGAACGAAGGAAACTTGCGTACATAGCGATCTTAGCTCTGTGAGCCGAGAAGCGTTGTTCCTCAATTTCCTTGATGTGTTATGAAAATTTTCGGCGAATGTCACATACAGGCACGTAACTAAGTCGTTCCGAACGAAGGAAACTTGCGTACATAGCGATCTTAGCTCTGTGAGCCGAGAAGCGTTGTTCCTCAATTTCCTTGATGTGTTATGAAAATTTTCGGCAAATCTCACTTACAGGCACGTAACTAAGTCGTTCCGAACGAAGGAAACTTGCGTACATAGCGATCTTAGCTCTGTGAGCCGAGAAGCGTTGTTCCTCAATTTCCTTGATGTGTTATGAAAATTTTCGGCAAATCTCGCTTACAGGCACGTAACTAAGTCGTTCCGAACGAAGGAAACTTGCGTACATAGCGATCTTAGCTCTGTGAGCCGAGAAGCGTTGTTCCTCAATTTCCTTGATGTGTGTTATGAAAATTTTCGGCAAATCTCACTTACAGGCACGTAACTAAGTCGTTCCGAACGAAGGAAACTTGCGTACATAGCGATCTTAGCTCTGTGTGCCGAGAAGCGTTGTTCCTCAATTTCCTTGATGTGTTATGAAAATTTTCGGCAAATCTCACTTACAGGCACGTAACTAAGTCGTTCCGAACGAAGGAAACTTGCGTACATAGCGATCTTAGCTCTGTGAGCCGAGAAGCGTTGTTCCTCAATTTCCTTGATGTGTTATGAAAATTTTCGGCAAATCTCACTTACAGGCACGTAACTAAGTCGTTCCGAACGAAGGAAACTTGCGTACATAGCGATCTTAGCTCTGTGAGCCGAGAAGCGTTGTTCCTCAATTTCCTTGATGTGTTATGAAAATTTTCGATAAATCTCACTTACAGGTACGTAACTAAGTCGTTCCGAAGGAAGGAAACTTGCGTACATAGCGATCTTATCTCTGTGAGCCGAGAAGCGTTGTTCCTCAATTTCCTTGATGTGTTAGAAAAATTTTCGGCAATTCTCGCTTACAGGCACGTAACTAAGTCGTTCCGAACGAACAAAACTTGCGTACATAGCGATCTTAACTCTGTGTGCCGAGAAGCGTTGTTCCTCAATTTCCTTGATGTGTTATGAAAATTTTCGGCAAATCTCACTTACAGGCACGTAACTAAGTCGTTCCGAACGAAGGAAACTTGCGTACATAGCGATCTTAGCTCTGTGAGCCGAGAAGCGTTGTTCCTCAATTTCCTTGATGTGATGTCGGCAAATCTCACTTATGAAACTTGCGTACATAGCGATCTTAGCTCTGTGTGCCGAGAAGCGTTGTTCCTCAATTTCCTTGTAGTGTTATGAAAATTTTCGGCAAATCTCGCTTACAGGCACGTAACTAAGTCGTTCCGACAACGAAGGAAACTTGCGTACATAGCGATCTTAGCTCTGTGTGCCGAGAAGCGTTGTTCCTCTATTTCCTTGATGTGTTATGAAAATTTTCGGCAAATCTCGCTTACAGGCACGTACATAGCGATTAGCTCTGTGTGCCGAGAAGCGTTGTTCCTCAATTTCCTTGATGTGTTATGAAAATTTTCGGCAAATCTCGCTTACAGGCACGTAACTAAGTCGTTCCGAACGAAGGAAACTTGCGTACATAGCGATCTTAGCTCTGTGTGCCGAGAAGCGTTGTTCCTCAATTTCCTTGATGTGTTATGAAAAAATTTTCGGCAAATCTCGCTTACAGGCACGTAACTAAGTCGTTCCGAACGAAGGAAACTTGCGTACATAGCGATCTTAGCTCTGTGTGCCGAGAAGCGTTGTTCCTCAATTTCCTTGATGTGTTATGAAAATTTTCGGCAAATCTCACTTACAGGCACGTAACTAAGTCGTTCCGAACGAAGGAAACTTGCGTACATAGCGATCTTAGCTCTGTGTGCCGAGAAGCGTTGTTCCTCAATTTCCTTGATGTGTTATGAAAATTTTCGGCAAATCTCACTTACAGGCACGTAACTAAGTCGTTCCGAACGAAGGAAACTTGCGTACATAGCGATCTTAGCTCTGTGTGCCGAGAAGCGTTGTTCCTCAATTTCCTTGATGTGTTATGAAAATTTTCGGCAAATCTCACTTACAGGCACGTAACTAAGTCGTTCCGAACGAAGGAAACTTGCGTACATAGCGATCTTAGCTCTGTGTGCCGAGAAGCGTTGTTCCTCAATTTCCTTGATGTGTTATGAAAACTTTCGGTAAATCTCACTTACAGGCACGTAACTAAGTCGTTCCGAACGAAGGAAACTTGCGTACATAGCGATCTTAGCTCTGTGTGCCGAGAAGCGTTGTTCCTCAATTTCCTTGATGTGTTATGAAAATTTTCGGCATATCTCACTTACAGGCAGGTAACTAAGTCGTTCCGAACGAAGGAAACTTGCGTACCTAGCGATCTTAGCTCTGTGAGCCGAGAAGCGTTGTTCCTCAATTTCCTTGATGTGTTATGAAAATTAACTGCAAATCTCACTTACAGGCACGTAACTAAGTCGTTCCGAACGAAGGAAACTTGCGTACATAGCGATCTTAGCTCTGTGTGCCGAGAAGCGTTGTTCCTCTATTTCCTTGATGTGTTATGAAAATTTTCTGCAAATCTCGCTTACAGGCACGTATCTAAGTCGTTCCGAACGAAGGAAACTTGCGTACATAGCGATCTTAGCTCTGTGTGCCGAGAAGCGTTGTTCCTCAATTTCCTTGATGTGTTATGAAAATTTTCGGCAAATCTCACTTACAGGCACGTAACTAAGTCGTTCCGAACGAAGGAAACTTGCGTACATAGCGATCTTAGCTCTGTAAGCCGAGAAGCGTTGTTCCTCAATTTTCTTGATGTGTTATGAAACTTTCGGTATATCTCACTTACAGGCACGTAACTAAGTCGTTCCGAACGAAGGAAACTTGCGTACATAGCGATCTTAGCTCTGTGTGCCGAGAATAGTTGTTCCTCAATTTCCTTGATGTGTTATGAAAATTTTCGGCAAATCTCGCTTACAGGCACGTAACTAAGTCGTTCCGAACGAAGGAAACTTGCGTACATAGCGATCTTAGCTCTGTGTGCCGAGAAGCGTTGTTCCTCTATTTCCTTGATGTGTTATGAAAACTTTCGGTATATCTCACTTACAGGCACGTAACTAAGTCGTTCCGAACGAAGGAAACTTGCGTACATAGCGATCTTAGCTCTGTGAGCCGAGAAGCGTTGTTCCTCAATTTCCTTGATGTGTTATGAAAATTTTCGGCAAATCTAACTTACAGGCACGTAACTAAGTCGTTCCGAACGAAGGAAACTTGCGTACATAGCGATCTTAACTCTGTGTGCCGAGAAGCGTTGTTCCTCAATTTCCTTGATGTGTTATGAAAATTTTCGGCAAATCCTCGCTTACAGGCACGTAACTAAGTCGTTCCGAACGAAGGAAACTTGCGTACATATCGATCTTAGCTCTGTGTGCCGAGAAGCGTTGTTCCTCAATTTCCTTGATGTGTTATGAAAATTTTCGGTATATCTCACTTACAGGTACGTAACTAAGTCGTTCCGAACGAAGGAAACTTGAGTACATAGCGATCTTAGATCTGTGTGCCGAGAAGCGTTGTTCCTCAATTTCCTTGATGTGTTACAAAAATTTGCGGCAAATCTAACTTACAGGCACGTAACTAAGTCGTTCCGAACGAAGGAAACATGCGTACATAGCGATCTTAGCTCTGTGAGTCGAGAAGCGTTGTTTCCTCAATTTCCTTGATGTGTTTATGAAAACTTTCGGTATATCTCGCTTACAGGCACGTAACTATGTCGTTCCGAACGAAGGAAACTCGCGAGAGCTCTGGGTGCCGAGAAGCGTTGTTCCTTTAGTTCCGTGATGTGTTATGAAAATTTTCGGCAAATCTCGCTTACAGGCACGTAACTAAGTCGTTCCGAACGAAGGAAACTTGCGTACATAGCGATCTTAGCTCTGTGCCGAGAAGCGTTGTTCCTCAATTTCCTTGATGTGTTATGAAAACTTTCGGTATATCTCACTTACAGGCACGTAACTAAGTCGTTCCGAACGAAGGAAACTTGCGTACATAGCGATCTTAGCTCTGTGTGCCGAGAAGCGTTGTTCCTCAATTTCCTTGATGTGTTCTGAAAATTTTCGGCAAATCTCACTTACAGGCACGTAACTAAGTCGTTCCGAACGAAGGAAACTTGCGTACATAGCGATCTTAGCTCTGTGTGCCGAGAAGCGTTGTTCCTCAATTTCCTTGATGTGTTATGAAAATTTTCGGCATATTTCGCTTACAGGCACGTAACTAAGTCGTTCCGAACGAAGGAAACTTGCGTACATAGCGATCTTAGCTCTGTGTGCCGAGAAGCGTTGTTCCTTCATTTCCTTGTGTGTTATGAAAATTTTCGGCAAATCTCGCTTACAGGCACGTAACTAAGTCGTTCCGAACGAAGGAAACTTGCGTACATAGCGATCTTATCTCTGTGAGCCGAGAAGCGTTGTTCCTCAATTTCCTTGATGTGTTATGAAAATTTTCGGCATATCTCACTTACAGGTACGTAACTAAGTCGTTCCGAACGAAGGAAACTTGCGTACATAGCGATCTTAGCTCTGTGAGTCGATAAGCGTTGTTCCTCAATTTCCTTGATGTGTTATGAAAATTTTTGGCATATCTCACTTACAGGTACGTAACTAAGTCGTTCCGAACGAAGGAAACTTGCGTACATAGCGATCTTAGCTCTGTGTGCCGAGAAGCGTTGTTCCTCAATTTCCTTTGATGTGTTATGAAAATTTTCGGCAAATCTCACTTACAGGAACGTAACTAAGTCGTTCCGAACGAAGGAAACTTGCGTACATAGCGATCTTATCTCTGTGAGCGAGAAGCGTTGTTCCTCAATTTCCTTGATGTGTTATGAAAACTTTTCGGCAAATCTCGCTTACAGGCACGAACTTAAGACTAAGCTTACCGAACGAAGGAAAATGCGTAACTTCATCTTTTCTTTGAAGCCGAGAACGTTGTTCCTAATTTTTTGATGGTTATGAAAAAATTTTGGGATATACCTTAAGGGAGTAACTAAGTCGTTCCCAACAAGGAAACCTGGGCGG
>CAJQTV010000603.1:0-53629 GCA_907163055.1 Formica aquilonia x Formica polyctena
ATTGTGTCGCTGTGTGTCAACAACTCAAGCTGACTTTTGCTAAGGGCCGCCGCACAAGCTTTTCCGTAATGCATTACGTTACGTTAAGTACTGATTCTAAACTTAAACTCGTACGTAATCTTAAACTTCAGTCAACGCACAGAGAAAACCGTAACGTAACAAAAGCATACTATGTTACGATTTTGTTTGTGCGTTGACTGAAGTTTAAGATTATGTACAAGTTTAGGTTTAGAATCAGTACTTAACGTAACGTAATGCATTACGGAAAAGCTTGTGCGGTGGCCCTAACTCTGCTTTTGCAGAGAGTTAAGGTGCCTTTTCACGCTGACGCTCGACGCTCATTTTTAGCGTCAAAATAGGTCACGTGATTAAAGTTGACGCTACATTTTGAAAAACGCATGAAAAGGGTTTAGCATCGAATTTATAGCGTCAATATCGTGTGTGTAATCGTATCTTCGTGAATTATGTCATTCAGAAATAAATATTACATGTGGTTAAGCGAATGTACGAAAAAATTATCAGAACAAAATCGGCAACGTAAGAAACTTTTAGCAGCAGTTCTGATAAACGATGAATTACAAAAACAGGAAAGAAGAAATTATCGTAGGAAACGTTATTGGGTTAATCCCATATTCATGGAACGATACGATCATGGATTTTACCACGCAATCTATCCTGTTATTATTTTGGAAGAAGCACGATTCAGGAATTATTTTCGCATGACTCCTACACAATTTGAAGAGTTACTAAATTTAATAGCACCATTTATTATGAAGCAAACAGTGATTCGGGAGCCTATATCTGCAGCAGAACGATTATGTCTGACAATAAGGTAAATTTATAGAATTGATTTTGTTATATACTTTTTATTTATCTACTTATCTATATATACAATTTTTTACTATAAATATCAAACTCAGATTTTTTTATATTAATTAGGTTCCTAGCTTCTGGTGATTCGATGACATCTATGTCATATCAATACCTTGTAGGATTAACAACTGTGAGTAATATCATCGAAGAGACATGTAATACTATTTGGAATTGTCTGCAGAAGAAAATACTTCCTTCTTGTTTAAATGAAGACAATTGGCTAAATATTGCTAGAGACTTCGAGACAAAATGGAATTTTAACCATTGTATTGGAGCAATTGATGGAAAACATATTCTTCTTCAGGTATATACATATGCAAAAACAATATATATATATATATATATATATATATATATATATATATATAATGTAAGGATAAATTATAAGTTCTTGAAAATTTTTTTCAGTGTCCAGATAATGCAGGTTCTGCATATTTTAATTATAAACATAGCCATAGCATTATATTGATCGGAATTTGCAATGCAGATTATATTTTAACTTTTGTTGACATCGGAGCTTATGGCCGACGTAGTGACGGTGGAATTTTTAGAGATTCTATAATAGGTCACAAATTCAACAATCGTGAAATGAATTTGCCTAAATCAGAACCTCTATCAATAGATGGGCCATCTTTACCTTACGTACTTGTAGGAGACGAAGCATTTCAGTTAACAGAATACTTACTTAGACCGTATCCTGGAAAAGGCGGTTTAAATCAAGAACGGACAATTTTTAATTACCGTCTTAGCCGAGCCAGAAGAACGATCGAAAATTCTTTTGGTATTTTGGTTAGTCAATGGAGAATTTTAAAACGACCAATTATTTGTACAGTAGAGAAATCAATGAAAATTGTACAAGCTATTGTATGTTTGCACAACTGGCTTCGTAAGCAAGATATCGGAGTAAACCAATATGTTGATGAAACACTTGTTGATCAAGATAGACCTGATGGGTTTTGTTCCTGGGATGTTCCTGGCTCTTGGAGAGAAGACATCGAAAACAGTGTATTAAGAGATATTACTACATGTGGTAATAATAATAGTACACGAAACGCAATCAAAATTCGTGAAAACTTTTGCAATTATTTTAATACCGAAGGAACTGTACCATGACAATTTAATATGTTTTAATTATCATTTTTTGTAGAAATAAAATAAAACTTCTGATAACTAATTATTCAACTTATTTTATTTAGAAACATTTAAATATCTATTTCAACATTTTAAACATTTTATACTTATTTTATACATTAACTGTAATATAAATATTTAATGCAAATAAAACATTTTTAAATTAAAAACAAAAAAATATTAATTTTTTAAAAATAAAAGAAAATATTAAATTTTAACCAATGTTTAAAAAAAATATGCTGTTCCAAAGGAAAAAAAAAAAATATCTTATTGAATGTTGCTTTTAAATAAAACGTTATTCATTAATGATTTCTTGGATAATTATATCATAGGTTAACTGTAATATTTTTTGCATTGTTTCAAACCTAGTCCTTGATGACATTTTCTTTAACCTAAATCCCACTAAACTTAAAAAAGAATCCATTTCGTCAGGTTCTGGTGGCGCAGGAAGAACTATTCTATCTTCTTTACACATAGCATCCACCATTCTTTCTATTGCACTAGAAGTATCACTTTTTTTTGTTTTCCTTTATTGGAATCTAAAATATAAAATTTTTTTCAATTATTTTTAGTAGTTTTTTAAATTATTTTTAATAATAATTTGACATGTTTCAATTGTACCTGTTCGGAGGCTTTCTGCATTATTTTCATCATTTATTAACGATGAGTTTGAATTATCCTCATTATTTATATTAGACACCGTGCTGTAATGTTTATAATCAATCAAATACTTTAATATATGATTCATATAAATATTTAATAAATTTTTATATTTAATAAATATTTATGCTTACATTTTTTGAAGACGAGAGTCTTTAAGAAAATCATCGAATGGTAATGAGGCCATTTTTGGACTGTATCCCTTCTACCAGATCCACTCATTCGCTGTTCTGATTGCATAATTTTACGGTACGTATCATGTAATGACTTGAATCTTTTTTGTGCTTCTTCTGCACTTATTTTACCTGCAAAGGATATAAATTTATTATTTTGTTAGATGTTTATCGTATTATTTTTATACTCACCATTAAATGCTACAGCTATTTCTGACCATAATCGTTGTCTTATTGTAGATCTGCGTTGCACCAAAGGTAAAGAATAATCCCACAATGGTGGGCGTTTTTGTACTTCGAGAATTAATAATTCTTCATCATCAAAATTTAATTTGTTTCCTGCGCTATCATTTAATTTTTGACGTTTGTTATAATTAATTTGTTTAAATTAATGTTTAATTTTGAGATGTCGCCAGTAAATAAATTAAAGGAGTGTTTATATATATCCGACCCAACTGGCTATTTATTGTTTGATTGTGATCACAACGTTTCGACCATATGGTTTTGGTCCTTATCAAGTGAACTAAAATTACAATATTAAATAATGACAATCACGTTATAAAAATGAAATAAACAAATTTATGTACCTGCGTTATAGTTAGAGTTGAAAGAGAAAAAGTCGCTATGTCATAATGATGGCTGGTCTTTTGCTGCTGTTATAAAGGAGAAACTTATTAATGATGACGAAATAATGATCTCACTTGACGTTACTGCATTATTTACTAATATTCCCAAAGAGTTAGTTTTGCGCGCTATCGAAAAACGTTGGAATGACATTGCTCCGAATACGAATTTTAACTTGCTTCAGTTTTTACATGCAGTGGAAATTGTTCTAAATTCGACTATTTTTTCTTTTAATGGACAGTTTTATGAGCAGATCTTTGGCAGTCCTATGGGATCTCCTTTATCACCTATTTTGGCAGATATTGTGATGGATGATTTGGATACACATTGTTTGAGTTTGTTAAGTTTTACTGTGCCTGTTTATTATAGATACGTTGATGATATCTTTGCCATCGTTCCACGTGCAAAAGTGGACGAGATTGAGTTAGTTTTCAACAGTTATCACCAACGCTTAAAATTCACGCATGAAATAGAGTCCGACTCATGTATTAACTTCTTGGACACCACTGTTATCCGTTTTAATGGAAAAATTTTAACTAATTGGTATAGAAAGCCTACTTGTTCCAACAGATATATAAATTTTTATTCTAACCATCCTTTTAAATATAAAATGAACACCATTTTTAATCTCGTTGACCATGCTATTTTACTATCTGACGATCAGTTTCATGTTAAAAATATTGATGTCGTGAAACGGATTTTACTCAATAATTGTTTTTCCGAGACACGTTATTAAACGTTATGTTGGTAAGAGACTTGATTTTTCGAAACACCGTGGTGATGTTCCGAGTACTGAGGAAAATAATGTAGACAAACCCTCTTACATTGCATTACCATTTGTTGAAGGTTTGAGTGACAATATCGGTCGGTTGTTTAAAAATATGGGTTTTACTGTTGTCTACATTATACCTAAAAAATTAAACTCATTGATTAAACGTGGTAAAGATGGACTGCCTATTAGCAATAGAACGGAAGTCGTTTATAAAATAAATTGCAAGGACTGTAGCGCTTCATATATTGGTCAAACAAAAAGACATTTAAGTACCCGCGTGAAAGAACATTTTAATAACATAAAAATGCACGCAAGTAATCTTTCCGTAATTAGTAAACACAAATTAGAATTTGATCATGACTTCGATTGGTCAACGCCTGATATTCTGCATACTGAAAAACATGTAAAAAAGAGAGAAATAGCTGAAATGTTTTTTATTAAAAATATGACAACACTATTAACTCTCAAAAGGATACAGAGAATTTAAATAACATATACGATAGATTAATAAAGGTCGTTTAGTCTTTCTCAGTATCTTAAACAGAGAGGTTGACACAGTGTCATTATGACATAGCGACTTTTTCTCTTTCAACTCTAACTATAACGCAGGTACATAAATTTGTTTATTTAATTTTTATAACGTGATTGTCATTATTTAATATTGTAATTTTAGTTCACTTGATAAGGACCAAAACCATATGGTCGAAACGTTGTGATCACAATCAAACAATAAATAGCCAGTTGGGTCGGATATATATAAACACTCCTTTAATTTATTTACTGGCGACATCTCAAAATTAAACATTAATTTTTACGCTCCTGGACCGAAATATGGAGCTCACACATTATGATCAGTTCTTCCAAAGGATTTCAATGCGGTTCGGCAACAACTACAAAACCTTGTTGAAGTCATGGATTAATGACAAGAAGATGATTTGTACTGCGAATCAACAATTAATTTTTTTACTTCGATGCAGAAGATACGATTTAATTCCATCGCATATTCAGAATTTAAAAGTAAACATTTCTTTTCATAGTAACAGCGTCAACCGTAGAATCGAAAGTATTATGAAAAATTACCGTTATAGATTATTGAATTTAGAAATCAAGGACCTTAATTTTAATCTAAATTACTTGCGTGCTACAATTAGAAAGACGGAAAAAAGACTTTTTGATGGTTTACCGCGTGACTTGGTGCTCAGATTTTTTGACCTCAACAAACACAAGATTTTAGCATTTAACCATAGAATTAAGAATAATTTAATTAAAAAATTTCGTAATTTGACCTTTAGACACAATACTGTTTTTAATCCGTTCGATAATATAGACAACTCTCGATGGTTGGTAAACATGAGCAGTAAGAATATTCCTGAGAGGGTTTTCGAGCTTTTAAGCCTTGGTGATAATTTCGGTTTACCGTTGCATCAATCTCATAAAAAGGACCGTATTAGTATTGTACTTGAGACTGTGAAAAATTTAGAAACGAATTACCGTCACATTCCTTATGAACTAATCGAGACAACTAGAATCTCAGTTGCAAATTCTCTCGAGAGATTCTTATGTAGAAGTAAACATATTAACCTTTCAGACAGATACATTCTGAGGGATTCTCTCTCTGTAAGGAATTTTTTACGAAATAACGATGATATTTTTGTTACTAGAGCAGATAAAGGTCAAGTTACAGTAGTTATGGATAAGAAAGATTACTTGGAAAAAATGGAATCTATATTAAATGACCAATCTACGTACAAAAATTGAACAAAGACCCAATCAGACAGTTAACTAACAAAATAAATTTACTTGTTAAATCTTGGCACAATAACGGTTTAAAAGATGTGTCCACGTACAAATATTTAAACATTACTAACGGCAATTTGCCACGATGTTACGGATTGCCCAAGATTCATAAAACTGGTTTTCCATTACGTATTATTGTATCGTCACTGAACAGCCCGTTGTATAATGTATCGAAGTTCATTCATGATATTTTACATAATTCTAATTTGCAACTTAAATCTCATATCAAAGATGGCTGGTCTTTTGCTGCTGTTATGAAGGAGAAACTTATTAATGATGACGAAATAATGATCTCACTTGACGTTACTGCATTATTTACTAATATTCCCAAAGAGTTAGTTTTGCGCGCTATCGAAAAACGTTGGAATGACATTGCTCCGAATACGAATTTTAACTTGCTTCAGTTTTTACATGCAGTGGAAATTGTTCTAAATTCGACTAGTTTTTCTTTTAATGGACAGTTTTATGAGCAGATCTTTGGCAGTCCTATGGGATCTCCTTTATCACCTATTTTGGCAGATATTGTGATGGATGATTTGGAGACACATTGTTTGAGTTTGTTAAGTTTTACTGTGCCTGTTTATTATAGATACGTTGATGATATCTTTGCCATCGTTCCACGTGCAAAAGTGGACGAGATTGAGTTAGTTTTCAACAGTTATCACCAACGCTTAAAATTCACGCATGAAATAGAGTCCGACTCATGTATTAACTTCTTGGACACCACTGTTATCCGTTTTAATGGAAAAATTTTAACTAATTGGTATAGAAAACCTACTTGTTCCAATAGATATATTAATTTTTATTCTAACCATCCTTTTAAATATAAAATGAACACCATTTTTAATCTCGTTGACCATGCTATTTTACTATCTGACGATCAGTTTCATGTTAAAAATATTGATGTCGTGAAACGGATTTTACTCAATAATTGTTTTCCGAGACACGTTATTAAACGTTATGTTGGTAAGAGACTTGATTTTTCGAAACACCGTGGTGATGTTCCGAGTACTGAGGAAAATAATGTAGACAAACCCTCTTACATTGCATTACCATTTGTTGAAGATTTGAGTGACAATATCGGTCGGTTGTTTAAAAATATGGGTTTTACTGTTGTCTACAATATACCTAAAAAATTAAACTCATTGATTAAACGTGGTAAAGATGGACTGCCTATTAGCAATAGAACGGAAGTCGTTTATAAAATAAATTGCAAGGACTGTAGCGCTTCATATATTGGTCAAACGAAAAGACATTTAAGTACCCGCGTGAAAGAACATTTTAATAACATAAAAAAATGCACGCAAGTAATCTTTCCGTAATTAGTAAACACAAATTAGAATTTGATCATGACTTCGATTGGTCAACGCCTGATATTCTGCATACTGAAAAACATGTAAGAAAGAGAGAAATAGCTGAAATGTTTTTTATTAAAAAATATGACAACACTATTAACTCTCAAAAGGATACAGAGAATTTAAATAACATATACGATAGATTAATAAAGGTCGTTTAGTCTTTCTCAGTATCTTAAACAGAGAGGTTGACACAGTGTCATTATGACATAGCGACTTTTTCTCTTTCAACTCTAACTATAACGCAGGTACATAAATTTGTTTATTTCATTTTTATAACGTGATTGTCATTATTTAATATTGTAATTTTAGTTCACTTGATAAGGACCAAAACCATATGGTCGAAACGTTGTGATCACAATCAAACAATAAATAGCCAGTTGGGTCGGATATATATAAACACTCCTTTAATTTGTTTAAGTTGTCCAGAAATTCTTGGTGTTTCCTTTTGTCTTATGTGTACAATATTATCTAAAAAAATTATTTTTAAAAAAATGACATCTCTCTATTTAAAAAGATTCTTTTTTTACTTACTTCTATTTTTATCATGAAATGGTTCTTCTACTAATTGTTCCACATTATTTATATCGCTTCGTCTCACGATAGTTATTCCATCATCTAAAAAATATTAATATTTGTTTCAGTAAATATAGAAAGAAAATAAATATTGAGAAAAAAAATACAACACATACCTGCACATACCTGCTAATGGATAAAAATATAATGTGTTTGGATCAACAGTATAAGAATTATATCCTTCTAGGCAACCATGTGTGTTAATATCTTTTTGATCACATATTTCTTCATATACTCCACATGTTTGAACAAGTTCATAATTCTACAAATAAAAAATAATATATATTATTAAATCAATTCTTTTACTATATGTAACATTTTTTTATTCTATATTTACAGACTTAAAAATATCATATGTTACTTATTTTGGTAAATACGCAGAATGTGTATCTCCTCAATTTAAACAAAACTTGATATTACTGCGAACTTTGATAAGTAGAAAATGGTATTTAGAATAGTTGCTCAGTATTATAAAATTTTTAATGTAATAATATTTAAAAATTTTTCAAAGATGGGAATTCATTGGATCAATAGAATAAAAATACATGGCAATGTAATATAATATAATATAATATATGCAATGTAATATAATATAATATACTTCAACCTTATTTAATGAAATAACTACATATTAATCAAACTGAATTTAAACATATATAACATGATAATAAAAGATAATTAAAAGTAAAGTTTGTATCAAATAAATACAATAATGCCGATTCTCTCTGATAAACTTCTTAACCTCAAAAAATATTATTTTTTATTCATTATTCAATTCATTACTCTTTTTATAGTATTAAATAATGAATTCAATTATTTAGTTTCATATTCTACTCATCACAATATGCAATGATATGAGTTTCATCTAAATCAATGAGAAGAAATATATTTTGATTTTCTCATTTTTTATATTTTGCTTTTTAATAATAAAAAAATTATTAATTCAAAATAAAAGCTTAAATTAATTAAGTAATTAATATTTTACTTACATATCGAAATTCCATTTTAGATTTTTTTGCACTGGACAAGCAAAATCTCATCCATATAGCCAACAGTACGGCTTGACGCTGAAGCTGAGGAAACCCAGCTTTTTTTTCTTGACGTTAGCGTCGAGTCGAAGTCACGTGACCACATACAACGCTGAAACGAGCGTCCCATGAATTCGCACCTTTAGGTGTGTGACATTCAGTTCTACCAACGTCGAAAAATAAATTTACCTATTTATTTGATCGTATACGCATAAATTATATTATATTGGTAATAATATATGAGGTTAATAATTGATAGTAATAACAGAAGTTACTCACATAAAATAATTTATATATACTATATAATATACTACACTAAGTAAAATATTCAATAAAATGTTAAATCTCAATTTATCAATATAAATTATAAATTTGTATCTAAAATTTTACTTTTGTTTGTTAGATTTTACAATGAAGAAAACTGGAAAATTACTTTTGGCCGAGAATTTGGTTGACTGCAATTATAGGTTTGTTTTTCATAATTGAACCTCTCTTGCATTAGTGTGCACTAATTCACTTTTTTTTCAACGTTTAAATATTATTATATTTGTTTCATTTTCAGTGTAGTAAGTCCAGTTATAAAAAACAAATCTTTTATACCACTATCAGATTCTATAAAAATTATCTTACAAGATAGAGATATAAATCAACAACAAGAAAAATGTACAAATCAACAACAAGAAAGAGGTATAAATCAACAACAAGGAAAAAAAATTTAATTTCTCATCACGAAAAAGAATTTGTATGGAAGGATAGTAAATTTATATGAAATAAACAAGCTACTTTTGCGCTTTTATCTGCATACGAAGCTCATGACATTGAAGCTGATAATACCAAAAAAAAACAAAAAGTTTTGGCAATCAATAGCACAGGATCTAAATGACCTATGTTTATCTGAAGTTCCAGTAAGTATATAAAGCATTTTATTATATTAACCTAATACACTTATATTTCTCTAATTTATTTACAGTTAACAAATGATCAAGTTAGATGGAAATTTAGTGCATTAAAAAAATCGTATAACAAAAAAAAAGATCATAATCGCACAAGGAAATGCCCCAAAGATTTTTGATGCTTACGAAAAAAGATTACAAGAAATTTTAGGTAATAAAAGCAATAATAATGAAAGCAATGAAAATGTTTTTGATTCATCAATATCAGTGTTGCAATTTCAATCCGTTGACCTCCGAACCTGCTGGGTTGGATGACTCGGGATCGAGAAAGATGGAAATATGCCGATACTCGCTCCGAATGGTGCGATGAGGGTCGTTGATAAAGGATAGAGTGATAATTGTCTTAGAAGCGAGTACCAAGATCGCTAAATTCACAGAGCTTTATTGGCACACACACACACTCACACACACGCCCATACAACTATATAGGAGTATAACTGTACGTTAACTCTGCACTAATAGTCCTTGTTCACGAACCGACTCGAATGTTCCGAGCTACGAGATAATGGCGGACGCGCGTGTCTGAACACGTAGAGCGGGCGCGTGTAAGCCACTCGGGCCGATACTAGAGAATACTGTTCACTTGCGCGGGTAATCCTGACCGTATGGCCGTGCCGAGAAAGCTGGACCCGAGGGGCCGGTAGATCGCCGCAGTGGAATCGGCGTGTGTTCAATTTCGTAGTAACGCAATCGGAGCACAAAGAATGTACCGTTCCACTATGTCGACAAAGCGAACAAGAAGGAAACCGGAAGAAGCCCGCGCGAAAAGGACGCATGTCGCTATCGTGGCATCGATTCATTGGATAAATCATTCCGGATATCGCGACAGCGCGGGCGCTATCTGATATCGCCGCGCTGCTCCGAAGCTCCGATCCATTCCAGGGGGGTGGCGCCGTCTCGCGAGGCTCACTTAAGCGCGATCGTGATTCCGTCTCTCACCGCGCAATACGATAGATCGGACACGTCCTAACATACCGCCCGCCTCGAAATGACCATTTCGAAAAGAAAAGAGACACAGTTGACCTCGAGGCGAGACGGACCAACAATAACTCTGTAGATCCGCCCGCCATGACAGCCCTTGTGCTGATGCGCGCGGTTTCTAGATTAGAATGGTGGACATGATTACCCGTTGACCGCCTTATCCGACTAAACTTACGTACTACATGACACCCGATGAAATGTTTCGCGAATAATATCGTTAGTTACATTTCTTAACCTAATCACATGTGATACATATTTTGACTTAGGAGTTGATTGCGTTTTTAGCGTGCGACTCGATATCAATCGGCAACAAACATAGTTGGTTGAGTGGTCGCTTGTACTCGGAGTTGGCCGTTTTCAAGGAAACAACGCGCACTAAACCATCAGACCCTGCGTGACACTGAGTGACTCTACCGAGCTCCCATTTACATGGAGGCAGCGCGGTATTCCTAATGAGCACCAATGCGCCTACTTTTATGGAGGGTTGAACTTTACGCCATTTAATTCTTTGTTGCATAGTGTTCACGTAATCGCTCCGCCAGACCTTCCAAAATCGCTCGATAATTTGCCGCACGAGTTGCCAACGGGATAGCCTATTTTCTTGGATGTTGAGAACGGACGGTTCTGGGTGCACTGTTAGAGCGGAGCCGATCAAAAAATGACCGGGAGTAAGAGGCTCGTAATCGTCGAGCGAAGCTGATAGAGGTCCCAGAGGCCGTGAATTCAAACAGGCCTCGATTTTGCAGAGAACCGTTGTAAATTCTTCAAATGTCAGCGTGTGGGAACCGAGTATGCGCCTGAGGTGATATTTTAGGCTTCGAACTCCTGCTTCCCACAATCCGCCGAAATGCGGAGCGTGGGGAGGGATGAAGTTCCACACTACCTTCTCAGAGGCGGTGCGGTTTAAGAAATCTGAATTTCGTATAGCTCCTAAATAGGCTTGGGTCAGTTCCCTGTCAGCGCCAACAAACGTAGTCCCGTTGTCAGAATACATAGCCTCTGGGAGTCCTCGTCGCGCACAGAATCGCGTATATGCATCAATGAAGGCGGGAGTGGAGTAGCTACTCACAAGCTCCAAATGAACCGCCCGGGACGCTAAACAGATGAAAACTGCTATGTATGCTTTGCGGGACGTAATCCCTCGTCTCGCTGACGCTCGAGTTGCTACCGGACCGGCGTAATCCACGCCACAATGCAGAAATGCCCGAGTGGGAGCGGATACTCGCGCTCGAGGCAACTGGCCCATCAGTTGAACGGGAACCGCCGCCTTTTCGCGAGTGCATGTAACGCAGTGATGGATTATGGATTTAGTTAAGTTTCGGGCGCGAAGGATCCACAATTCTTGCCGTAGCGTGGCGAGCGTGAGCTGAATGCCCCCATGCAACGATCGCAAGTGAGCGTGCTGAACTAGCATCGTTACGATTGGATGAGGAGCGAGAAGCACAGGATGCTTTGTTGCAAATGGGAGCGGGGCGTTCTTTAGCCGCCCACCTACTCGAATTACATCGTTCTCATCAATGAACGGATAAAGCGAGAGAATCGCGCTCCTAGATGAAACAGGGCGATTTTGTCGAAGCGATTTCAATTCATCCGGAAATAGTTGAGCTTGGACAGCTCGAAACCAAAACATTCGTGCCCTATGGCACTCCTGAGCTGAAAGAGCGAGAGAATAAGTTTGACTAGTCGCGGCTTTTCGATTTTCGCCCTTACATCGATCAGTGAATCGCATAATGTACGCAGTCACTCTGAGAAGTTTGGGCCAGGATGAATATCGCGATGCCAGCTCCCACTGTTTCTGTACGGGCGCGAGATGGATCGCCACTCTCCTGGCTTCTGATTGTGCTTCAGTCATTGGAGGGAGAACCTGTGCGGGCCATTCGGATTGAATGCGACGAAGCCACGTCGGGCCGGACCACCAGAGCGTGTATGAAGCGAGCTCGGTGTTGAGGAGCCCTCGAGACGCACAGTCCGCTGGATTATGCTCAGTTGGTACGTGATACCATTTCGCGTCTGGCACTCGAGATTGAACAGCAGCGACTCGATGAGAGACGAAGGTTTTCCATTTGGATGGATGCTGATTTAACCATGCCAGTACGACGGTGGAATCCGTCCAACAAAAACATGGGGTGCTATTCAAGTTGAGCGAATTGCGTACAAACGTTAGAATGCGTGAGAGCAGGACTGCGGCGGATAATTCGAGTCGCGGTACGCTCATCGGTTTGACCGGAGCGACCTTGGATTTACCGACCAACAACCTTGTAGTAGTCTCTCCCGAAAGGGACGTGACCCGAATATACACCGCGTCTGCGTAAGCCATAGTGGATGCATCGGCAAACCCATGAAGCTCGCAATGCGTGGTATCTGACCCTTGGCTGGTCCATCGAGGAAGACGCAGACCATCCAATCGGGCCAGCATCTTATAAATGATCTCCCACTGAGCTAACGATTGAACAGGGATCACGTCGTCCCAGTCGAGCTTGAGGCGCCATAACTGCTGCATGAATCCTTTAGCGGCAATTGTCACAGGGGTTACCCAACCTAAGGGATCAAAAAGTTTAGCGATTGTTGATAAGATTGTACGCTTGGTACTAGGAAGAGAGCTCGGAAGCGATACGTGAAATTGGAAGACATCGGCAGCGGGAGTCCATGTGATTCCCAGTACTCTCAAGTTTTCATCGGGTTGCAGAAATTTATTACAGGCTAATCCGTGATTGTCGGGAGATATATCGGCGAGAAGGTTCGAGTTGTTGCTGGCCCACTTGCGAAGCTCGAATCCGCCGCGCCACAGAAGAGTGCAGACCTGATCACGAGCTTGGCGCAGGAGTGGAATGTCATCTGCCCCGAAGATCACATCATCAACGTATATATGATCCTGTAAAATAGACGAAGCTAATGGAAAAGATTCACCTTCATCATGCACAAGCTGTCTTAGTACGCGTAACGCTAGAAATGGCGCTGGGGCCGTTCCGTAAGTAACCGTGAGCATCTGGAATTCCTGCAATGAAGGGGAGTCCTTAAAGTTCCACAAAATCCGCTGATAGTCTCGATCACGAGGGTCTATCAAGATTTGGCGGTACATTTTGGCTATGTCGGCAGTACAGACGTACTTGTACTGTCGCCATTTCAACAGAACCGCCGACAAATCAGTTTGGAGTTTGGGACCTGGAAGCAAATGGTCGTTCAGAGATGTACCATTAGAAGTTGCATTAGATGCGTTGAATACAACCCTTACGCGCGTTGTTATACTCGAAGCTTTGATCACAGAGTGGTGTGGGATATAGACAACCTGAGAGTTTGACGCGGAGGGTGGAGGAACTCCTTTCATGTGTCCGAGTTGCTCGTATTCGGCGAGAAACGCGTCGTATTCCCGCTTCAATTCAGGCCGAAGGTTTAATCGACGGTTAAGCGTTGCTAACAAACGTGCAGCGATCGCGCGAGATTCACCGATACCGATCGGCGGGCCTTCCTTGAATGGCAAGCGCACAATATATCGTCCATCGGACATACGCGAATGAGTCGCTACGAAATGCTCCTCGCATTGGGTTTCATCGGGCGAGGGGACGCGCGGTTGCGGAAGCTCCTCGATTTCCCAGAATCGGCGTAATTCCTGTTCGAGATAACAGTGCAATACGTTAATATGCCGAGACGAAGAAGCTTGACATGATGTGGGGCCTGATATGACCCACCCAAAAGATGAATTTTGTGCTATAGGTTGACCGACTAATCCCTTGCGGACACCGTCTAGAATAACGCTACCATACAAGTCCGCACCGATAATGACATCGATTGGCTCGAATCCAGTCGGATTGTCATCCGCGAGATCCAACTGCGACAGATGTTCCCAATCGACATCGAGTTGAGAGCGACGAGGAATGTATCTAGTTAACGATTTCATGATGAAGGCGAGCGCCGAGAATGTCGGTGCGGAGCGATTACGAGGTGTGATTTTAATTTGAGTCGCATGTCTGCATATCCCGGCATTTCCGCCTCCGACGGCAGAGATCGATGTGAGTGTACGAACGCGACGTAGACGCAATATCTGAGCAAGCCGTTCAGAAATGAATGTGACCTCCGATCCCTGGTCAAGCAGGGCTCTGACGGTCTGTGCACGTCCCGACGCCGAAATCACGCGAATTTTTGCTGTCGCGAGCAATACCGGGGAGGGTGTCGCGGCAGCAGTCACGGCAGAAAGAGCGTTGACCTGTGGGAGTTCCGGAGATAGCGACGGTGGGTTTGTCGGAACTGTTACCTGAGGGGCGCTTGACGACGAGAACGCATCAACGTGTAATGTCGAATGATGTCTTTGCTGACACGTGCGACAATTGAATTTGCTTTTGCATTCGGCAACAGCGTGTTTTGCACTCAAACAATTAAAACATCGCTTAAATTGCTTGACGACATCTCGACGTTGATGCGGACTCTTGCCGGTGAATAACGGACACTTATTAATAAAATGGGTTTTCTTACAAAGTACACAGAGCGGGCTCAACGCAGTTGAGGTCGACGCGCTAGTGACCTTGCATTCGCGACTCGTTTTTGAAGAGTGGGGAGGCGCGAGTTCTTCTAAGGCGGCCGCGCGCGATGACAGAAATCGACTAAGATCCTCGAATGTCGGAGGGGGGGAATCATCGTCGAATTTTAGTTTCCACGCTCGACGTGTTGCATGGTCAAGTTTTTGACTGACAAAATAAACAAGAACATCGTTCAAGATATCTTCCGCTTTGCGATCCAGTCGGCGCAATGCCGAAATGGCCTTGTCGGCCTTGTCGCGCAACGCGTGTAAGTCCGATGCCGACTCTCGCGTGGCTATAGGAAGAGTATACAGAGTATTGACATGCATTTCGATCAAGCGACGTTTGTTTTCGTACCGAGTCTGGAGAGACTTCCACGCGCCTTCGAAGTTATCGGCGGTAATGGGAGTACTAGCGATCGCGTCGCGCGCTCGACCGGTTAAACTAGATGCTAGAAAATGCATGCGACTAAAATCGGACAGTTCTTTATTTTGAATGATCAGCGCTTGAAAACGGTCGCGGAAACTCTCCCACTCTTCAAATTTCCCTGAAAACGGGGGCAATTTTATCGACGGAAGATGTCTCAAAGAGAATGACGAGTCAGCGGGCGCTTTCTTAGAGTCAATAGTTCGGGTCGCATTTAAGGCAGGCTCCATTTCCTCCAAACACTCGGCCATATAATCCAGGGCCGTATTATAGATGTCTTCATACGCCTCCAGTTGCTTCTCCTGAAAGTAGGGGAGTGATGCCCTCTTAGATTCCGGGTAGAGCTGAAGAAGAACTGCGTGACCCTGCATGCATTGCGCCCACGTTTCCTTGAGAGATGTTGCGCGCGATCGTATCTTCGCTGGTGAATAATTATTACGCCCGATTTTCTTAAAATTGTCAAGAGCCCGGGAGATTGTGTGCAACAATACTTGTTGCGTAGCCAGTTGCTCACTCATTGTGAATTTTGATACACCCGATAAAATTCACTGTGCCGCACCACGACCACTCAATCCGGCTCGAAGGACCAAAACTATATGTTGCAATTTCAATCCGTTGACCTCCGAACCTGCTGGGTTGGATGACTCGGGATCGAGAAAGATGGAAATATACCGATACTCGCTCCGAATGGTGCGATGAGGGTCGTTGATAAAGGATAGAGTGATAATTGTCTTAGAAGCGAGTACCAAGATCGCTAAATTCACAGAGCTTTATTGGCACACACACACACTCACACACACGCCCATACAACTATATAGGAGTATAACTGTACGTTAACTCTGCACTAATAGTCCTTGTTCACGAACCGACTCGAATGTTCCGAGCTACGAGATAATGGCGGACACGCGTGTCTGAACACGTAGAGCGGGCGCGTGTAAGCCACTCGGGCCGATACTAGAGAATACTGTTCACTTGCGCGGGTAATCCTGACCGTATGGCCGTGCCGAGAAAGCTGGACCCGAGGGGCCGGTAGATCGCCGCAGTGGAATCGGCGTGTGTTCAATTTCGTAGTAACGCAATCGGAGCACAAAGAATGTGCCGTTCCACTATGTCGACAAAGCGAACAAGAAGGAAACCGGAAGAAGCCCGCGCGAAAAGGACGCATGTCGCTATCGTGGCATCGATTCATTGGATAAATCATTCCGGATATCGCGACAGCGCAGGCGCTATCTGATATCGCCGCGCTGCTCCGAAGCTCCGATCCATTCCAGGGGGGTGGCGCCGTCTCGCGAGGCTCACTTAAGCGCGATCGTGATTCCGTCTCTCACCGCGCAATACGATAGATCGGACACGTCCTAACAATCAGTAAATACTCAGAATATAACAACTAGCATAGAATATGTAAAAGAATCAAGTAATATCCAAGAAGATACAGAACTTACTGCAGAATATACTAGAACAGAAATGAGAATGGTACAACAGAAAAGAGGACATGGAACAGGATCAAAAACATGTCGAACAAAATTAGAATTAGAAAAGCAGTGGTTGGAACATCTTCAGTTTATTCAGAAAAGATATGAAGATAGAAGAGATTATGAAGAAAATGAAAATAAGAGAAAAGTAGAAGATCTTGAATTAAAGAAAGAAAAGTTAACTTTTAAAAAGAAAAAGATGTTGTTTGAGGAATTCAAATTAACCAAAAAGACTGAACGACATAGAGAAAAAATGTCTATTCAATGAGAAAAATGTGATTTGCTAAAAAGTTTAATTGAGAAACGAAGTATTTTTTATTCGAATAGCCAATAAAGATGATATTAATTATTATTCAAGAAAACTAAACTACATTAAATTTTTAAATACTAAGCACTCTAAGCTGTAGTATTCTACCATGCAATATAATTATTAATTTGTAATTGTGTTAAAAGTTCAAATTATTTTTGATTAAAAGATAACACTATGTTTTGGTTTAAAGAAATTTAAAAAGTATATTTATATTATAATTATCTAATAATATATATATATATATATATATATATATATATATATATATTAGATAATTATAATATAAAAATATCTTTATATATTTGAATATTCTATTTAGTTAACTGAAATTAAAAGAGATTTTATTTTTATATTTCCTAATATTGTATGTGCACAAAATATAAAGGATATATTTATGTTATAACTAATAAAAACTATCAATACTGCCGTCTAATTAAAGAAACTGTGATGATCACTATGTGATATGAAATACTCAATTGCTGTTATATTTTAAAAATATGTTTAATATAAGAGATTACAATAAAATACAAAATATTTTATTTCTTAATTTTATATTTTATTTTCTTCCTTTCAAAAATATTTTATATTTCTTTATAAAAATATTAAAATTAATAATTATATTGTATTGGATAAAAGAACATCATAGTCTAGAATCTTTGATATTTCATTTAAAAACTTAATGTGTAGTTTAGTTTTGTTCAAGATTGAAAAGTTGAATTCAATCGATAAATTTAAACAGTAAATTCAACCGACAAATCTGAACGGTAAGAGCCGCAAGCAAAACACGAGCGAGAATAAACATCGTCGCGATCAGCCGATCGGCGCGTGATCGCATGATCAAAACAAAGAAAAAGTGTGACAAACATCTAGATTCTCGAACATTCGGTGCCGAAAATCTCCTATTATGGAAATCGGTCGACCGCGACTCTGTTCCGTCGTTATTCAGTTTGCCGCTGACGACGATTCGAGCTGGTCGATAGCAATCGATCATAATTTCTCGTATCATAATTTCTAGTATGATATTATCTCGTGTCGTATTCTCGCTCGTGTCGTGTCGCGGTACTCATAGACTATTCGCGCTGCTGTTTTTAATCTCGCTCGTGTCGTATGCGCTCTCGTCATTCTCGTTGTAAATTCTCAACCGACATTCTAGCATACGATCGAGCTTCGAACTCAGTGCGAAAGACGCCTCATTCTGTATTACTACACGCTCTATATACTTATTGAGTTTGTGATTGTTAATTGTTTGGAGTCCGAGAGTCGACGCGCGTTAACCGTTCCGCGAATGTCTTCTGCCTCGCGCCAAGCAACATCCGGCGTCCGCGTGCAAGATATCCGTTCTCGCGAGAGCCTCTAGCAAGAAGCTCTATAAGATTTCCGATACGCGTCAAAGGCAGTCAGTAACAGGACATTCTGAAGATTTCCGTCGGAGTCGCGAAATACGTGCCGTCGCTCGCTCCTATTATTCAAAATTAAACGAATCTTGAAACAATCTACAATCGATTATTTACTGAAATTCTCCTTATCCTCCAGCGGATCTACGGATTCGCGTTACACATCGCTTCTCGCTCATCTCTGAGCGTCTCTTAAGATTCGGGCGATCTCGTCGAGGTCGACTCCCGAACAAGTTTTCTTGATAAAAATCATTATTATTACGTTTATTAGCTATTTAAATAAAAAATATTTGGTTCTTTTTGATCAAAATATTTGATCAAACTTTTTAACAAAAATAAAACTACAAATCTACAAATTTGAATCTACAGAAATCTACAAATTACATTTTTCTCTTTGAATAGAAACTTTTTCTCTATGTCGTTTAGTCTTTTTGATTAATTTTAGTTTTTTAAATATCTTTTCTTTATATATGTATATATACTTATTATTACTTATTGTTAGATAGGATATACTTATACATATGTACCCAGTTAGCCAAGTCTGTTCTAACAGATTTTGGCAAGGCCTGCTACAAATTATTGTCAGCAAAAAGGCTACGAATTGGGTACAAAAGTTGTTATTACCAATTAAGCTGGCAGATTGACGGCAAAAATTGAGCAAAGGTTGCCGACATAACCCGACAGTAAATTGGCGGTGGAAACCGAGCAAAGCTTGCTGACATGACTGACAGACTGGCATCAGATTGTTGGCACGAACTGAGCAAGATCTGGCGTGCACAATCTAATGGCATATTGGCAGCAAAAACCAAGCAGAATATGACAAAGTATTACAAAATTCTATTATTTGAAATAGTATAGTTCAGTCGTTTACCGCTATGCGGCGTGTTATTCATATCTATACTCGTATTCAAGTTTTTGTCCTGAATGTATATAAAGCCTGCAAAATGTGACTAATAATATTGTAATATATCTATCTCTATCAGTTCAATTTTTGACATGATGCCTATACAGGATAATTCAAATATTGAACTGATTTTTGGAAAATCGAACAAATAATTGTTCGATTTTTACTTATTCGGGCAATTCCTGACCAAAAAAATCTTTAATTTTATAAATCAAATTATTTAAATTTATCTATATGTTTTAACACATTAATATGTATTATTATATATTAATACTGTAACTGATCTAATTTTTGTCGTCGAAAATTGCCGTAGATCTGCTGGGCATTTGGCGCAAATTTGTTGTCGGTCTGCGGTTGACAAACCTGCTCTCGATTTGTTGCGTCAATCTGTCGTCGCACTGCTAGTGACCGATCTACTCTGGTGTTGTACCCAATTTGACATCAGGATATGATTTCAACTTTTGGTTGCAATTGGGGCGCACTCGAGGACACAGTAGGCCCTGAATTTGGCAGCCTTGTTCCACAGGGAATTGTTTGCTATTTGTTAACAATCCGCAAGCAAATGGTTAGCTGGGTATTATATAGGATACAATTCTCTAAACAATAATATTCGACGATCTTCTAAATCTTCATCTACAATTACATCTCCTTCATTATAATTTTGTATAAGATTATTATCCTCTGCTGCAGAATATTCGTTATAAAAATCTTCACCGTTATCTTCATTATCTAAACATAAATTATGAAGTACGCAACAACCTACTATGATTTGAGTCATGAAATGAATATCGCGTAAAGGTAATTTATGTAACTGGCGAAATCGGGCTTTCAAAATACCAAAAGCTTTTTCGACTGCAACTCTAGTTATTGAAACTTTTGTATTAAATGCTTCTTGTTGAACTGTTAAATGACCGTTATCCTTGAAAGGACAGACAATCCATTTCTTTGCTACTCCATTATAACCTTTATCTCCTAACAGAAAATTATTGTTTGGAAAAATGTTTTCTCTTTCTTGTTCAGCAATATGAAAAAGCTGTGATCTTCTTAACATTCGAACATCGTGAAAAGAGCCTGGGTCACCACAATATATATTAAGAAATCTCATATTACAATCACTAACAGCTTGTAAAAGGATCGAATAACATTATTTTCTGTTAAAATATTCTCTGCTATTTTATTCAGGCTTATTTATATAAATATGCGAACCATCTATTGCTCCAATGCAGTTTGATATGCCTGCTTTTTCTTGAAAATCACGAGAAATTTTAATTAGATCATTTCCTTGAGGCCATGTAATAACTTCTGGTACCAGAGTTATTAACCAGTTGATAACTCTACGTATAATACGGAATACTAATGATAATGATATATCAAAAAGATTAGACAATGTTCGATGTGGTTCTTTGTTACTTAGAAACCAAAGAGTCATCAGCAAACATAGCTCTGCAGACTTTTTTTCTTTTCCAAATTCATTTGCTGCCATAAATCTGCTGGTTTCAAAGGATTCTAAAAAAAGTCAATAATTAAGATAATTTCTTTCAGTTACTATAAGATAGCATATCTTAAAAAATTAATATTCCAATATTATTAACAATAATTACCTACTAATCTGTACACAATTATGCGATTTAATCTAAAATCTTCTCTAAATTCTTTATCACTTTTTCTATGTACCACGTCAAGAAAATTTTGCACATGATGTCGTCTATGACCATTCATTAACAGCTGAAGAAGAGGAAATAGTATATCTTCTTCATATAAGTTATTTTCTAGCGGATTGTAGTTAGTCTAGGCGCCAGAGACAAAAACATGGGTTCATAATGCATAATTCTACGCAAATGATTTTACTTTTGGAAATTGTTCAGGGGTGCTCCCTGAGCGTAAATGCAAGTTGGCGCGGCGGGGGGGGGGGATGCTTCAGCCGCCATTTTGGAAATTAGTTTTTGCCAAATATCTCGTAAACGGTTGATCCTACGACAAAAATAGTCATAACTATTTTTATACAGAACAAAATTATCCACCTTTTTTATTTGGAACTTTTTTCTGTGGGATGGATATTTATCGAGCTACAGCGCGTCAAAGTTTTGTGAAAATGGTTTTTGCAAAATATGTCATTAACGATAAATCGCACACTGAAAATAGTTATTATCAATCTTGTAGAGCATAAAATTCTCTACAAATTTTATATTAAACTTTTTTTCATAGGAATAATAGTTTTCGATCTATAGCGCGGCAAATGCCGAATCGACGCGTAGTTGCCATGAGTGATAATATTCTATATGAAACATTGAAATGCGAGCAATGCAAGGTCATAGAACCACAATACCGTGTTTTTTTTTTTTACATCTGCCGCATCCATTTTGCAGTGAATACACGAGAAAAATGAACGCTTGTTTTATCTGTGGCAAAACTTTAAGTGAAGAAAATGTTGTTGAAGTGAAGGAACGGGGTATACAGACACTTTTAGTGGCCAGTGTGAAGAGACAAGAAAAACAACATGAGCTCCTGTTGACAGGCTTAGACCACATAAAGTAATAAAAAAGTCGATTAAGTGCATAGAGAGACTCGTGCATAGAAAGTTCCGTACTCTGTCCACGATAGGAGAAAAAAATGTATTGTAAAAATATGTAGATTTATTTTTTACAAACTATTTTTTTTATTTTTTTTAATTTCTTAAATTTGTTATTTTTTTTATATATCGGTAATTTAATAGGCAATTTTTAATAGAATTCAATAGGGTTTAATACGATTTATATAGAATAAGGTTCAGTTTTTGGTATAAAACCCTAAAAATAATCCTCAAATCGTACTTATGTTTTAAAATTTGTAAAATATTTTGTAAAATTTTCTATCAGTGTGCACAAGGCATGTCAGAAGAATTATGCCGATGAAAGAAAGGCCGCTGCGGCTTTTCGCAGGAAAAGCATTTCGGAGCCCTCATCCTCGTCGCAGTCGCTTCTGCCATCGCAGCCGCCTTCCCAGCCGCCTGAGACTCCAATATTTGATTTCGCAACCAAGTGCTTCATTTGTGCCGAAACAATACCGGAAAATTATCAAGCGCAGCAAAAGAAGTACGCTTCGAAACAACGAAGGCTCGTACATACGGTGAGGAAATTCAGAAACGTGAAGAATATTGTTTTGAAAAACCTGCAAAATCGCGACGACGAATATGCTTGGCAGATAGTTGAGCGTATTCGAAATGTATCGGACACTGCCGCCGTTGGTGCAAAATACCACCAACACTGTATTCGCGAATTGAAAAATCCATTGTCAATGGGAAGGAAAAGAGGACGGCCGTGCGAGGGATTAGATTCGGCCATGGAATCGATTTATTCTTACATTTCCGAACATTATGAAGACTGCCAATTTAAAATTTCGCACCTAGTAAATAAAATCGAGGGAGATAATCGCCCTGATTTTCGTACCATAAAATCTCGTTTGCAGGAGAAGTACGGAGAAGATATTTGCATTTTCGACTGTCAGGGTCATAACGCCTTTGTCTGCTTTCGAAGTACTGGTTACAAAATTCTGTCTTCAACTTGGTATGACGAAAGAAAATCCAATAAAGAAGAGGAAAGATTGCGTGTCGTTCGAGAAGCAGCCGCTATTATTCTGGAGGATATATGGTCCCAATTCTACGACACCGAAACATATCCTCCTTCGGACGATTTTATGAAAGATGTCAATTCCGTTGTTCCTGAATCTCTTCATCTTTTATTATCTGAAGTCATCACGAAGTCGAAATGCGGTTCACTTGAAAAGTGGGAGAAAAAATGCACCGCCCTCGCACACGCAATTATATCAGCTGTTAGACTTCGTTCTTTTTTTTCCCCTTGCAAATGGGAGTCGGTTCTTTCCTGTACAAAAAATTCGGTTCAAGAAATCTCATCAACGTTTTGTCAGCCTTGGGATTTTCTTCAACGTACGAAGAAGTGTCACTTTTTGAATCTTCTTACATTCAGCGTCAGCAGCCCTGTATTTTACCTGATGCATTTTCGCAATTCGTTTTCGATAACGCTGACTTCAATGTCAACACTCTCAACGGACACGGCACGTTTCACGCGATGGGAGGGATTTATTGCGTAACTCCTTTCGACGCGATAAATCGAGATCAGGCAATACCTCGTATTCCGAAGAAACTATCGGCCACAGCGTTAGGAAATTTTGGAACTGTTCCACTCATCAGTTATGGAAAACCAAAATTAAATGATCTGCAGACTCTGCTTGTTGCAGATATCGATCGTATTCGCCCGATTAGTCACAACATTCTGCCGACAACGTGCGATTTGATGTGGTTGTACGCCAAGTGGTCCTGCACTCATGATATTCCTGGATGGAACAGCTTTATGGAAGAGGTTACAACCGACAAACATTTCGCTAAGTCGAAAATACTTTGCCTACCATTCATAAATGCGCCGCCCATTGATTACGACACTATTTACACTGCGCTCCTTTCGGCAGTCGAAAAGTGCAAGACTGTCAACCAAAATGCCTGCATCGTAACCTTTGATCTGCCTCTGTACATGAAAGCTCATGATATTGTTAATAATGCTGATGCAACTTCCGCTGTAAAAAATGTTATCATCCGACTTGGAGATTTTCATTTATTAATGTCTTTTCTGGGCTCAATAGGCTACATCATGGCGGGCAGTGGGCCCCAAGATCTCTTGAAAGTTATATTCGCTGCCAATAGCATTGAAAAGATTATGTCCGGCCATGCATACTCAAGAGCTGTCAGAACTCACGTGTTAAGCCATCTGGCCTTGGCGAAGAAAATTATGGATTCAATCGAGTTCACTGACCACGAACGTGATGAAATGGACCTCATTGTCAACGATCCCGAAAGGTCTGCCATTCTTACAGCAGTCGAAAACATTGCCATCCAAGATGCTTCTGCCAAATTCGACGAGGAATTGCGAAAAATCGAGAACAGGGGCCCCACTGCGAAGCTGTGGCTGCAGTATTTTCGCATGGTTACACTGGTGAAGCAGTTCATTGAAGCTGAACGGTCAGGAAACTGGAATTTGCACCTGGATACTATTCAAAAAATGTTGCCGTATTTTCATGCAAGCGGTCATTTCCTTTACGCCAAAGGCGCTCACTTATATCTACAGGACATGGCTGTCCTGCATGAAAAAATTCCTCACCAAGAATACGAAAAATTCACGACGGGCAGTTACTTCACGATCAGACGCACAAACAAGTTTTGGTCGGGGATAATGTCGGACATGACCATTGAGCAGACGTTGATGCGATTGATGAAAACATCCGGAGGACTCACCCAAGGACGTGGAATATCTGATAGTGTGCTCACCAGATGGACTTTGGGGATGGTCTTTTTGCAGAACGTTTGTGAAGAGGTAGAAAATTTTTGCGGCATATCCAGCGCTACAACAGAACAGCACGTGGATATGCGAAGCTCTCGAAAAATCCGCGACAACGCAGACGTTGAAAAACTGGACAATTGGTTCGCCGAACATCCTCCTTTCCCCGAAAGCACAGAATTGATGTCCATCAGCACAGGAGTTGTTGGGAATTCTATCATCAACTGCCATCTCTCCAGCGAAATCGGTATTGAAATGGTTTCCCGCATGGTCGGTCTCAACTTCGACTCTTTAAAATTCAAGCGGAATGACAGGGTGCTTCCTCTAGCAACGGTCTCCAGCAGCATCAAAGTCAACGCAGCTCCAGTGCCCATTGACCCACTTCTTCTTTTTCAGAGAATGTGCATTGCAAAAGAAACAGTGGAAGACTTAAAAAATCATCTTGCGTACGAGCTTGCGCCGTATCCTTTGTCTTTATTCACAGACGAAGGAATGCGGAAAGGTACGAAGTCATCTTTGTATAACTGTTTCTTACCGCTGCCAAATGATATTGATCTGGGGGTCAATCGGATGGAAGTTGTGGACGGTGGGTTTCTTTTGCACCGGGTCGTATGGGATCGCAATGTAACGTTCATGAAGATCTGTCAGAAGTACGTGAAATATGTACAAGAGAATTTCGGCCCAAAGGCAACAGCAGTCTTCGATGGCTACCCTGATGATGTTGGCTGTTTAGGCACAAAAACTTCCGAACGCCTCCGGCGATCGAAGAAACATTCTTGTGCGAATATCATCGTGGACGAGACAATGATTCCGACTACGCCTCAGGACAAGTTTCTGGCGAACGAAAGCAACAAGATCCGCTTTATCGCCATGCTGAAAAAAGAGCTCGAACAATCCGGATTTTTCGTCGAACAAGCCATAGAGGATGCAGATGCATTGATGATAAATACAGCCAAGGAGATATCTTCCAGGTTCGATTCGGTTGTCATCGTGGGCGAGAACATCGATCTTCTCGTTTTATTGACCGGATTGGCAGGCCAATATAATAATATTTTCTTCCGTAAACCCGGAAAAGGGCGTATCCCGGAAAAAATATATACCCCGCGTTGTCTCAAATATGGACAAGCTGTTGCAGACAACATCTTGTTCCTTCATGCCTTCAGCGGATGCGACACAACGTCTGCCGTATACAACGCAGGAAAAGCGAAATTCCTCTCAATATTACAAAAAAATGAGCAACTATTGAAAGCAGTAGAATTGTTCAAAGAGAGGAAAATTGATCATAATATGATCGCTCAGACCGGAGAACGTTTTTTCATTGCTTTATACGGAGGTGCCACATACGAAGCATCTCTTAACTCGCTTCGCTTTAAGTGCTTTGGCAAATCGGCAACAAAAAATAAAGTTTGTCTTCCGGCTCTACCTCCAACAAAAACAGCAGCACGTCTACATTCATTTAGGACATATCATCAAGTTCAGACGTGGCTCGGAGAATATCAAGATCCCGAGGAATGGGGCTGGAAGCGGACCACCTGTGGGCTTGAAGCAATTGCAAATACGATGGCTCCCGCACCGCTATCTTTGCTTCAATTAATATCCTGCAAGTGTAAAACAAAATGTAGAGCTGCTTGCGGATGTCGCAAGGCTGGCCTCAAGTGCTCAATAATTTGTTCGAACTGCAGCGGGCAAATGTGCGAAAACGTACCACAGATCCTACATATCCTTGAAGAAAATGAAATGGACAACGAAGATACTGCGGAGATGGGGGATATTAATTGTATAGAAAAAAAAGCGAAGAAAACTGGAAGCCAGTCGAAGAGACAGAACCCGGGTCCTCAAAAAAAATCAGGCTGAAATAATACTACTGTTGTTTCTAGCGGTGACGACATCTTTTGCAGAAGTATTTTTAAAAAACTTTGACGCTTATAGACGACTGTAGCTCAAAAAATATATATTCTACAGAATAAAAAAATTTGTGACGAAAGCGGCAGATGTCGAAAAAAAGTGGTTATGATTCTATGACCTTGCATTGCTCGCATTTCAATGTTTCGTATAGAATATTATCACTCGTGACAACTGCGCATCGATTCGGCGTTTGCCGTGCTATAGATTGAAAACTATTACTCCTACGAAAAAAGGTTTAATATAAAATTTGTAGAGAATTTTATGTTCTACGAGATTGATAATAACTATTTTCAGTGTGCGATTTACCGTTAACTAGATATTTTGCAAAAACCATTTTCAAAAAACTTTGACGCGTTGTAGCTCAAAAAATTTCCATCCTACAGAAAAAAGTTTCAAATAAAAAAAGTGGATAATTTTGTTCTGTACAAAAATGGTTATGACTATTTTTGTCGTAGGATCAACCGTTTACGAGATATTTGGCGAAAACTAATTTCCATGATGGCGGCTAAAGCATAACCCCCCCCCCCCCCCCGCCGCGCCAACTTGCATTTACGCTCAGGGGGCACTCCTGAACAATTTCCAAAAAGAAAATCATTTGCGTAGAATTTTGCAGCCAAAAACTCTCTGGCGCCTGGACTAAGTTTTCATCTGAAGATCATCTGCTGTTGATAATGCTGTCACTATTATTACTATTATCATCGCTACTATCATCGCTACTATTGCTGCTGCTATTTTCATGCAATAAATAAATTGCATTTATCAAATTATTTTCATTCATCTATTAAAAAAAAAAGTTATTTTAAAGTATTTCTTAAAAGTTATTTCTTAACTTATTTATTACATATAACCTCTACATAAAATGCTACATTTCTTTGTAGCGTAATTTTATATAAAAATTATATGTATATACTTGTGTGCTTATCAGTAAAATAAAAATAAAATTTATTATAATTAAAAACTTACTTTTTTATATGTATATTTTCTTTATAATGATTTTCTTAATAATGATTTAGTAAAATTACAATAAAAATTTTTCGCTTAAACAAAATCTACTGCGCATCAACTTCTGCGCAGATAGGTGTTTTCCATTTATCATATTGGAGTTGCTGATTTGAGCTAGCTTAAGTAGACACAAATCATGATAAATGAAAAGCACCCATTAAAACCTTACAACAAAGACTTTAGGTAAGTACAATTTATTTAACTTGTTTACTAAATTTCTAACTGTCGCAACAGACACACACTCACACACACACACACACACACACACATGTGTGTGTTTCTATACATTAAGATTTATTATCTATTTAATATTTTACAAACCTTTAATCTTAGTTTCTTTGTTTTTTATAATAATTTTCCTACTGCTTTATGTTTGGTGTGGTTTATTACATCCAATGTGTGATTGCGTTTCATTTCAGCTATTGCGCTTCTATACAAATATATAAATGCATTGTTACATGTATGTACGATTTATTTACGATAATTTCAAGTTAATAAAAAATATATATTTAAAGTCAGTAAAATAGTTATGCAATAAATAAGTTATGCAATTTAATATGGAAAGAAATTTTTATATGTAAGAAGCCTGATAGAATAAATTATATTTTATTTTTTTTACATGTGATGGTCAATAATAATATTTTGAATTAAATTGTATGCTATTTTGTTGTAAGAAAAGAAATTAGTAATGCAAGTAATCGTATTTTGAAAACAAAAGTGCTGTGTGTTTTATATAATATGAAATCTAAAAATCTTAATATAATGTATAACTATATACTTTCTTTATGTATTTTTGTTTATATTATCAAAAGTTGAAATTGAAATTTATTCTATGTTCGAAGAATTTAATTCTAACTTTCTGTGTCGATTTCAATAATTTCAGTTTTTTATTTAACAACAGTATATTGTGATATATTGTGATATACAGGGTAGGCCATTTTAATGTATCCACTGAAATATCTTAAAATCTATAAGTTTAAGACAAAAATGTTTTAGACAAAAGTTGTATGGTTTCGAGGGGGCCATAAGATGATACTATTGGTTTGACCTTGAAGAGTTATTTGAAAGTCACATGAAGGTCACAACTATTTTGGAGCGCTATTCTGTACATGGCTACCGATAGCTGTCGGGTCGGTAAAATAACGATAACTGTCGCTTGCATGACCGACAACTATTGATATAGCTAAAGCAAAATTATTCTGTACATTATTTATAGCGACAGTTATCGTTGCAATCGACGGCCATCGGCACAATTTTATCGATACTGTACAACCATAATAAAAAGTTAAAAAGAATATTTTTCAGCGAATAGCGTTAAAAGTATATAAGAAAGTGCATATATGTGAAACAATAAAATGTGTGAAATTTGACAGTGACAGTGACATATGTCAATATTTATATAACCAAATTATATATATTAATTATAAATTATATATATTAATTTTATTAATATATTAATTATATTAAATATTGTAAAATAGTGTTAAGTATATATTATTTAAAAATGGATTTGCAACAAAGGTGTGTATTATAAAAAGGTATTAAAGGTATTATAAAATTTATTATTAGTTTTAGATCATTACTGTTAAAAAATTATTATTGTAAAAACGAATATATTATAAATCATATTCCAATTTAAGGATAAAAGATAGAATATGTACATATATATATACAAAGTGTCCGACAAATAAGTGACCAAACGAAAGGTGAAGGTAGATTGGGTCAAACTGAGTCGAAAAGTCCTGAATCATTTTTTTTTATACCGCTTAATAAAGGAATTATTATTGAGTAAAGTTTGGCCAATCAACGCCAACCTTTAGCCGGGCGCACGTCAGTGAACCGCGCGCCGTGAAGTGTGCGCCGCCACAAACAGGATGTCCTAGACCATCCGTACACCCCTTTTCTTTCAAAAACTAAGCATTTTAGAGAAAAACGTTTTGAACAAAAATTGTATGGTTTTGAGGCGAACATAAGATGGTGTCATTGGTTTGACCTTGGATGGCATCGTTAAGGTCAAGTCAAGGACACCTTTAATTTTTTAAATAGAATTTCCCTTTTTTTATTGCATATTCTTGTAGCTTATCCCGAGAGCTTTCCAAAATACTATAATAAAGTATTTTTTCATTAAGTACTTTTTGAGTTATTTTATATTTTAATCTAACATATTTTGATATAAAAAATAAAATATCTCGTAAAATATTTAGTTTTCGATAATCTTACCGTAATACTTTTATGTACAGAATAATGAGACAAATCAATTAGTGTAAAGAAAAAAACAAATAATTATTTAAAAAAATACATTGTAAATAATTACATACTTTTTATTAAAAACAATTATTTTTTTTTACTAATTGATTTGTCTCATTATTCTGTACATAAAAGTATTACGGTAATATTATCGAAAACTAAATATTTTACGAGATATTTTATTTTTTATATCAAAATATGTCGGATTAAAATATAAAATAACTCAAAAAGTACTTAATAAAAAAATACTTTATTATAACGTTTTGGAAAGCTCTCGGGATAAGCTATAAGAGTATGCAATAAAAAATAGGAGATTCCATTTAAGAAATTAAAGGTGTCCTTGACTTGACCTTAACGATGCCATCCAAGGTCAAACCAATGACACCATCTTATGTTCCCCTCAAAACCATACAATTTTTGTTGAAAATATTTTTCCGTAAATTCTTAGTTTTTGAAAGAAAAGGGGTGTACGGGTGGTCTAGGACACCCTGTATCAGTGATGAAAGCTCGTGGGAAAAATCTCGCACATACGCAGTAGCGGAACCGTCAGCAGGCGTCAATAGCGTATAGTGTATATTGTAAAAAGGGTACCGTTATACCCCCTTACGGGAAAGGTATAGGAAATGTCGAAAGAAATAATTCACACATTTCTATATAAAAGTAAAACGATAAAAATTGAATTAATCATTAGGATTTTGATGGATAATGGCTATCCCCTCAGGTTCATTTTCGATGTCGTTCGTGAACGCCTGAAAACTCTTGTGCATAACGACTCTAATTTTGACAGCGATAAACATACAGAAGATTCTGAGAGAGTTTCATACTTTACGATACATTACGTTCCTTCAATATCCGAACAATTTAAAAACATAACTAAAGACCTTAATGTGAAACTCTCTTATCGTAGTCTTAACAAAATGAATAAGTTTATTAAGGTGCATAAGGACTCCTGCCCACAATCGACCCGCAGCAATGTTGTTTACAAAATTAATTGTGATAATTGCGATGCGTCATATGTGGGACAGACTAAGAGACAATTACACACGAGGATAGCGGAACACAAAAATCATATTCGTAGAAATACGACAAATCACTCTGTTATAACCGATCACAGAATTTCTCTTAATCATGACTTTAAGTGGGACAAAATAGAAATACTTAATAATGAACCACATTTACATAAGCGATTGATCTCCGAAGTATTACACATTAAGCGACAAAAAGATAGTTTGAATCTACAAACGGACACCGAATGTCTCCCAGAAGCATATTTAACAGTTTTGGACAAGCTCTCAAAAATTTAATTTTCTGTAGTTCTCCTTTTCACACTTGACATTTTATTTGCATTTATCGCGTTTTACCATATTTGACAGCGGTTATTGTTTTTTATTATCGTTTATTTCATAGTTAATTTTTATGTTTATTTTATAATTGTTTCTCTGTACTTGACAATCTTTTAAATGTTATTTATTTATCTATCTATTTAATATAACTCATTTGACAAACATCTTTTTTTACAACGACAAAATTTGTTTTTATTTTATTTATTTTTGGATAGTGTGTCTGGACTGTTTTATATATATTTCTTTATTTATTACTTTTTATACTACAGACAATGCCAGCGGTCATTGTTTTTTATTATCGTATATTTCATAGTAAGTTTTATGTTTATTTTATAATTATTTTACTGTACTTGACAATCTTTTAAATGTTATTTATTTATTTATCTATTTAATATAACTCATATGACAAACATCTTTTTTACAACGACAAAATTTGTTTTTATTTTATTTTTTGGATAGTGTGTCTCGACTGTTTCAAATATATTTATTTATTTATTACTTTGATTTTATACTATAGACAATGCTGATATTGTTTTTCATTTCACTGTTTTGACAATCTTTAATTTTTTTTTTTTTTTTTGTATCGTTGTTTACCGTTACTGATAATATTTGTTTTTATCATCTCACCTTTTTCGCCGAACAATACTTCTCATTACTCTGTGGTTAGTTAGTGAGTTTGGTTAAGATTTTGCGTTGCTGAAAGATTTGTACTGTCGACTTGTGCGTTGCGTCTCTTTTATGTAAGTCTTACTACTGTAATTTCCGACACGGACCTCTCTCTTTTCGTTTTTCGTTTTTTGACACAAACCATTCCGCTCATATTACAGACACAATTATTAACGTATCACCATGTTCGTGGATTCATGCTTAAAGAATCGAGGTTTCTGCCCCGAAAGAACATGGACTGCATGGAGAATGGTTTTTGCCTTTTGGAGCGATATGAGGGATTACGCCTTCTACCGTCGGTTATCATGTAACTTTGCGCTTTAATTGTTTAAGACTCTTTTTTGTATACCGTTTTTAATGTTGATTTTATTATTGTTTGCGCTGATGATAGCCAAAAAAAGGGCCGAAACGTCCGCCTTTCGCGAATCATGTAATTAAAGAAATTCTCTAATTTTTTAATTCAATTTTTGATTTAATTTATATATCTTTGCGCCCAAAAAACTGCGCGTGGCTCTTTTGCCATTTTACTTGGATTTTTGATTTTTAATCGTCTAAGAGCCTTACTTTTATATCTTTTTAAAACGATAAAGTTTATTAATTTATTGCGTCTGCAGCCGCAATTATGAAAATTAACATTTATAAATATCAACTTATTTATGAATACCAACATTTGTTGCAAGGGTAAGGGAAACTGCAGAAAACCTTACCAGTATGTCAAGAAATATAAAACTCGCAAAGTATTATATATATAAATATACATAAATGTACATAAAAACTAATATAATTACAATGAAATATATAATAATAAATAACATAATGATAAAAGACTAAATACATAATGATGAAAAATATTAATACATAGACTTTAATGAAATACATAGACTTTAATAATTAATTTATATATTTGAGGAATATATATTAACATGAATTAATAAATAAAATATAAAACATAAATATTTCTCTGTTTTTTTGGAAGTAATTGCCTGAAACAACTAAACAACAAATTAATGAAACACAAAATAACATGAATAAATTTTTTAATAAAAAAAATAAATAATTATAATGCAATGTAAATTAAAAGAAAGAGTTACAATTAATATCTAAGCATAAATAATTATTTTAGAAATTATAAAAAATATGATATACTCTCAAATGCTATAAAAAGGATTACAAAAAGAAAAAAAAATCAGAAGAAAACACAATAAAAAAAATGAAAATATTCACAAAACTAAAATATTGCACAAAATTCTACTAAACACATAAAAAAAATAATTTTTAACATAAGAAATATAAAAAAATAATTTAAAATGAATACATTTATTTAAAAAAAAAAAAAAAAAAAAAATTATATTTCCGAATTTTTAACTTAAAAAAAAATTTATTACATAAAATATTAAATTAAAGGTTGACGTTGAATAAGAAGAGTATTGATTATTCAAAAATATATAGTTATGAGAAAACAATATATATAACGAAAGCAATACGAAATTAATAAAAAATATTTTAAAAGAAATTTTAATCGAAAAATACTAAATGTATTAAATAAATGCATTAATTTTATTTGTCGATATGTATATCTACTAGTAACCGTGGGAAAGACACGAGAGACCGGTGACGAAACCGCGCCAGTCGCCTAAAAATAAATAAAAATCAGTAGATGCCCTCGCAATAGAATTTTCCAGCGGAATAATAAACTGATACCGAAAAAATAATAAAATTCTCACGAAATATCTGACGAATACAACTAAATCAATAATGACGAAACTTCTGTGACGACATATTCAGTAACTACAGGAAGTAAGACGTTTTTTAATCAGATCACGTGCGTAAGGGAAGTCTAGAGCTCAAGGGATTCTGAACTGATCACCAATCGACGATCACCACGAGTGAAAATTCGAAAAGTAGGAGAAACACCCCGCCTAATGAGGACACTGGCACAATTTTTAATTCGTTGAAGTTTTGGAAGATTCCCACTCTTAGAAATTAGAATACACCCCGAAAAGAGAGATATAAAAAGAGGACTCGAAGGGACATACTCTCACTTACATACTTGCTCTCCAGCTTCGATATAGTTTTATTAAGTGCCTTGGCACCGTGGTACGCGAATTATAATAAATAGTGCTATACCAGTATCCTCATCCGGCATCATCGTTGGTCAACCGCAATCAGAGCGACCCGCAAGGCACGAAGTCAGTTTATTAATACAACCTGCACCTTCCATCTACGAGATAACTAATAGAACTAAATTTAATAGAAAGATTCACAATTTCATTTCGAGTAGCATGTATTTTAATAGGCAAAAGTTGCCTAAAATCACCACCTAATAAAACAATTTTTCCACCAAAAGGAAGATCATTATTCATAATATCACGCAATGTTCTATCCATAATCTCTAAAGCATATCGTGGTGCCATTGGTGCTTCATCCCAAATATAAATATCGGTTTCTTTCAAATATTGAGCTTCTTTTGACTGGATTTTAATAGCAGATGATAAATCAGCAAATAATGGCACCGGTAATTGAAATGTCTTATGAACTGTTTTTCCAATAGGTAGTAATGTCGCTGCAATGCCCGTAAAAGCCATTGTACACACGCGTTTATTTCTAATTCTAGCTAAATGATAGATAGTTGTATATATAAATGTTTTACCTGATCCACCAGGACCATCAGTATAAAAACAATGTTTATTATAATTATTATTATTGTCTAATCTATTTAATAAGAGATCGACTATCTCTTTTTGCTTGTTATTTAATTATTTGTATTGTTTGGTGCCAATTTCCATAGCTTCTTCAAGTGTCATGTAATCCTTTTCTCCATAATTTTCTATTAACTGTTTCATTTGTGGATAATCAGCAAAACTTTTACCTTCAGCACAAAGCAAACTATTAATTTGCGCATGGGCTTTATTTTGTCCTTGTAACATACCAAAATGTCGAACGTAATCCTCGGACATTGCTACTTTAAAATTTCCCCACAAATCTTCAGGATGTAATGGCTGACAATGTAGTAATATACGTACAAATAATCTACGAAGTTGTCGAGGCATCATCCATTTAACAGCTTCATTCATAGCTCGTTTCCATTCATCATTATCTTCGATTAAACCTAACGCCAAACATGCCGCAGAAAATGATTGACAAAATTCTCCATTTACGGTTCTCAAATCATTGAAACTTGTAGCTCCCTTTATTGTGAGTAATAATAATCGTAAATGATATAGTTCTGTTTGTGCTGGACTAACAGAATATATTCGTCCTATACAATTATAATGACTTTTACGTTTAATCCAATGCGATACATTTCTACTATTAATTTTCTCTTTTTTAAATGTATAATAGCGAGGAATTTCTATATATAAATACTGTCTTGCTTCTTCATCGCGTAAGTTCAATGAGAAATAATCTATTAATATAGTAACTTGGTTTAAAGCAGAAGTCATTGCGTCGTCAATATTTTCATTTTCGATTATAATATTTTGTTCATTAGGAAGATGGACTGGCAAACGCATTATAGTATGACTTTTATCTTGTAATTTTTTGCCAAGAATACGCCAACTGGCTTCTACAAGTCCAACGTAACGAGCTTCGATATAATTATATATCTCATCATGATCAATAATTACATTTTCTGTTATTGGTTCAATGGTAATAGCAGCAACATCGTGTCCTTTATAAATATATTTATACAAATATTTAACTGATTTGATACTTGAAATTATTTCAACGTTAATATGACAATTAAATATAATCGATAAAATAGGGCAGTATGGAACAACATAACGATTATCAACTATATATCCGCCAGGACGTTCAAAATTTCTACCATTATCTCGTCGACGATAATAAGGATAAGCATCTTCATCCATTCTAGTTTCTTCGAGAAAAGATTTCGGATAATGTTTCGAACAACGTCCATCTATCAAACACCAATCTCCGCAAGATCCATGAATCATATGTTTCATAACTATATCATGTAAAATACGATTTTCACATGGATCAGGAATTTCAGCAGAAATATATTTATCAACAATCTGTGGAATTGTTATTTTAAAATTGTATTTTAAAGTAATCAACATATGAATATGTGGCAAACCGAGTTTTTGAAATTCAATAACGTATACAAACGCTGCTACTCCACCAAAAAATTTTTGCTTAACGATTAAATCAATTAATCTTTTTTAATATTAAAAACACGAGCACAAATGTCAGATCTATCAGAAGCTTGTTGACCAGGCAATACATTTTCCTCGATTTCACGCCATTTTGGATTGCAAGTCATGGTAATGAAAAGATCTGGCTTACCAAATTTATTAACAATTGCCATTGCATCTTGATAATTTTGTAACATATTACGCGGCGATCCAATAAACGTGGAAGGAAGTACAACCATTTTTCCAATATGTCCATTTAAGTTATTCGCCATAGTTTGTATATAACCTTTAAAACCTTGATATGTTTCAGTACGTAATTCATTTTAAAGATTTTTGCAATAATCAATTCTATCTTTTTCAATTTTTACATAACTGTCTACCAGCCACTGCTGAAATAAGCGACGTCCTAATAAAAAAACATTAAATTCATCCCAAACAGCCATACGATATTTAATATACTGTCCTCTAGTTATTCGTCTATCACTATTTAATTTTGTTAAATAACGATGCCATCCTTGAGTACCATATGGATAAAACAATGGATATATCCATGGTTCAACATATGGGTCCATAATATCAACTTTTTGTAAAATTTTAGTATTTCTATTACGTATTGTAACGTATGGTTCTGGAATTTCTTCATCAGCATTTGTATAAAAAACAGCAGCAACTTCATTAGTTCTTTGAGCATTATATCGACGTTTATCCATACCTGGTTTTAAAGTAAATAATAATTGTAATTCTGGTAATAATTCACCAGATTCTATTTCTAAACGCCGTTGATTTTCTAATTCTTCACCCATCATTTGATAAGATTGAGCAAATACATTAATTTCCCGCATTATATGTTCAAGATTTTGTATAATTTCAAAATCTAAATATGAATTTTGATTAAGACGATGATCTATCGCTTCATTTGAATCTACAATAAAAAGTTGACCATAAGTAGGACTTTCATTTTGTGCAGCATATAATGCTGTATTAATCTGATAATAAATTTGCCCTTGTATTTTAAAACAATATGGACCAGATTGTCTATTTTGAAAATTAATTAAATAAGCGTTAAATGATGCAAATGAAAACGAACTATTATAACTACGAATATGTTGGAAAAAATCATTAGATTTTATATGACTATTATCGAATAAACTACGAATAAATTGAGGAAATTCAGGTAATGGTTGCAAATACACTGCGCCGTGATTACAACAATCGTGAAATGGATTTCCTCTATTAGATATTCTTTCAGATGCAAAATGCTTTGCATTGCAATGAACACAAGATATATCCATAGAACTAATATAATATTCAACGACATTACTAATTGTCAGTTTATTTATTGTGGGTATCTCGTGCCCATACAGCAATACGCTAACTAAGCTTGAATAATTACTTATGATACGACGCGAGAGTGGACATTATAACTGACTAGGCGACAAGATGTCACGTGAACGACTAGACTGCACATTTCACCGACAGAGGGCGACATGTGTCCTCTGCATTTGCATCGATTTATTAGAACACTAATTAACATAGTATTATTATTTAAGCGAGGTTGATTTTTCTGCCGTGATCGATAACAAAATTGACATTCTGCAGAACGTTGCTGGTATACTGATATAGTATTTCCAGAACTTTGTCCAATTATTTCTTCATCCAATTCTATTACACGATTATCATGTATTGTACCAGTAACACAAATAGTATGACTTTTGGAATCAACTGAATTTGGCGTATTATGTGTTACTTTTGCAATCTGGCGACGATGATGTTGATTCTTTGCTTTTCTTTCACAACATTGTCGTTTAAATTCCTCCTCTTCTTCTAAAGTACGTTGTACTTTGCGTCTTCTAAAGCATTTTCTAAACTAAAAATGCTGATATATATGCTAATTAATATATATATATATATATACATACATACACATACACACAATGTATGATTTCCTTCAAGTATCAAGAGACGCGGTAGCATCTCGCTAAGTATATCTTTCGTCGTCTTTTTGTTTACTGTAAACAGACGCTACCGTGTATCATTTACCGGAGTGAGGACGTTTTTTGAAAATTTTAGAAAATGGATTCGAAATATCTCGTACGTCGGACCATCCTTTCGAGAGATGAACATATCAATCAAGAACATGGATTTTTCCGAATATAATAATATGAAAATGACACTGGTAAATGCACTTGCTAGTACAGATCTCGATATTCCATATGAATTTTTCGGCCAAAAAGGTATAACTTTTCGAGACGCCATGTTTGTCCAGGTTCACTGATACGCCGCTAGGCTATGCTGTTAGGCCGTTTTCCAGGTTCACTGATACGCCGCTAGACGTATGTCGCTTTGTTCGCAAGACGCTATATTGTTTCAGATTCATTGATATATATACGCACGCACACATACATACATACGCGCGCACACACAATTCGCGCACACACGTAACGCATACACGCATATACGCACACATACGTACGCAAGCACACATGCACGCATAAATATTCACGCACGCATATATCTCATAAATATAAATATTATTATAAAATAAAATAAATAATATATTAAATAATAATTTTTCATAATTTATGTAATGTACCGCATTCTTTCTATGCAGTATGGAATAATTCGTGAAGGCGAATTATGAAACATCCTGTATAGCAACATCAAGAAACGCGATAGCGTCTCCCGTTAATATATAATAATTATATATAATAAATGTAATATAAGTATATCTTTCGTCTTTCTCATTAAATATAAAAATATATATAATAAATGTAATATAAATATATCTTTCGACTTTCTTGTTACAATAGAAACATAATTTGTTGACATCTTCTACGGTTTCGCCTTTTTTGTTATTAATACATGATATGTTAACATATCTTACGGAAAAATCGTTTGGACATACTTTCACAAAATAAACATTACAAATACAAAGCCGCTGATGAGGAGCGAATGAAGCAAAAACATTGAATATTTAAGAAGAAAAGAAATAGTTTTATTGCATATATATATACATTTACATATATACACTTCGAGTGGCACCCGTTTGACCACGTTAATATTGACCACGGTCCCGATTGACCACTGCCCTGATTGACCACAGTCCCGATTGACCACTTTGATATTTACAACGGTTCAAATTGACCACGGACCCGATTGACCACGTTGATATTGACCACGGTCCCGATTGACCACGTTGATATTGACCACGTTAATATTGACCACGGTCCCGATTGACCACGTTGATATTGACCACGGTCCCGATTGACCACGTTGAGATTGACCACGTTGATATTGACCACGGTCCCGATTGACCACGTTGAGATTGACCACGTTGATATTGACCACGGTCCCGATTGACCACGTTGATATTGATCACGTTAATATTGACCACGATCCCGATTAATCACGTTTATATTGACAACGGTCCCGATTGAAAAACCATGTAACACACACACACACACACATATGCGGTGGGGTGCAAGGGGGGCCTTCGGCCCCCCCTCCCGCACCCCCCCCCCCGGCAGTCAGCCACGATGGACTTCGCTTTACAACTTGCAAAGTACATGCCCTAGTAACGACATGTATTGATCCGTGGTCAATATTAACGTGGTCAATATCAACGTGGTCAATCGACACCGTGGTCAATATCAACATGGTCAATCTCAACGTGGTCAATCGGAACCGTGGTCAACATCAACGTGGTCAATCGGGACCGTGGTCAATTTGAACCGTGGTCAATCGGGACCGTGGTCAATCGGAACCGTGGTAAATATCAATGTGGTCAATCGGGACTGTGGTCAATCGGGACCGTGGTCAATATCAATGTGGTCAATCGGGTCCGTGGTCAATTTGAACCGTGGTCAATCGGGACCGTGGTCAATCGGAACCGTGGTAAATATCAACATGGTCAATCGCAACGTGGTCAATCTCAACGTGGTCAATCGGGACCGTGGTCAATATCAACGTGGTCAAACGGACTCTCCCATACACTTCTACGCAGACTGTAGCGCAGAGTGATTCTCGACTTCGTTGTTTCAACGCGATTCACTGAGTTATAGTTTGTGCAGTGTAATAGTTTTAAATATTGATGATTGGCGTGAGGAGATTAAGGTAATTTGAATTTCTAATTTATTCTACAATTCTATATTTATTTATCACAGAAAATATCTAAGGCTAACGTAATATTTCGCATTAAAAGTTACATTACTCAATTTTATCGAATTCTATTAAATGTATTAATATTTATTATATTTACAATAACCTTTAAAGTTTTAATAATTGTTATACGATCGAGAATAGAGGAATGCCTTGACACATAAATTTATCGGGGTATATTTGACACGCGTGCTTTGTCTCTGAATAATCACATATCATGATTGTTGATTAATTAAAATATTATTTTATTTATCTTGATAATGAAATATTATTGTGTTATAGCCCGAAAAGGCTATATACGAATTACTAGATATATATTATTTTAGAGATATATTATTTTATACGGTAAGGCATTGCTCAACGTGTAACGCGAATACAGATCACGTTACGAACGTTGACCGAGCGAAGCGCTAACAATGCGAGCCACGCGCGAAGCCCGAGCGACCGCGCAACCACTTTATTGCGAAAACGCGGAAATCAGGGCAAGCGGAATAAGAGCGTTGCGAAAATGCAACGTAGAAGTCCTACTTAAAAGCGAAATAAAAAGGAATAAGGAAATTGCGAAAATGCAAGCAAAGAAGTCCTACTTAGAACTCCTTAGCTTGCATCCGGATCTTGCCGCAAAAATCGAGCGACACGACATATGGTCTTGTCGCTAAACGATCCCCTCCCGGGAAACCAAGGGGAGATAATAAAAAGACCCATCGCTAACGAGCGGCGGGCAGTCTTTATCATTAATTAACATTACGCGGGCAGTCAATAACGCTAATTACGGGAAACTATTAAATTAAAGCCACGCAGTCGGCAGAAAGAAATACGAAAGGTCGAGAAGTGAGTCTCGCGACCGAAACTAGACTCCAGACACGCGCACGCTAAGATATCCGTTATCGCGATACGCAACGCGAGTGACGTGCGGGAACTTTGTAATTAAGTCAAGTTACGAATAAAACAGATATATATATATATATATATATTTATTCCGAATACAAAGGTATCATTTTTATTTATAATAAAATCAGTGAGTTACTCGGGCGGAGCCCGAATTCGCAAATTCCTTCCGGCAAACGATTCTAACTATCGTGCCTGTCCGGAGGCATAACATAATTTGGTGGGATCTGCCGGGGCATCGCCAAAGCTCACTCAAGACCTGCAAAAGACACGGTTGTGTTAAAAAAGCGGACACGCCAGCAATCAATTCAATTGAAGTTGACGGACGGAAGCAGCAGCCAAGTCTTCCCCAAGACCTGCAAAGCACCCAGGGTGTAAACAGGACAGGCACGCCAGCACACGTGAAACGTAAGCTGACGGAAACCACAATCGACGGAAGACAACACACGGACAACAGAACGAGCATCGCCACAACAGCTGTAGCAGAAACGTGAGCCGCCAAGCATCGCGACCTACGATAACTCTACGGACAACGCACCGACGCCGGACAACGACCGCCGTACGACGAGCATCGTCAGCCGTATCAGCCGCCGAGCGAAGGACTGCAGCGTCAGCGACTTACTGACACAGCGAGCGATCATGCGAGCCGTCATACTATTGTAAGTCCGAAAAATTTAATAAATATAACTGCGTGAATGTCGGAAGGTTCCAATATACCGAAACCGATAGCGAACCGATCGTGGTTACTGAGCGAACTAACCCAACGAGTGATTAACTTAAGTTTAACACCGCAAGAAAATTTTTATAACGCGCGAAGAAACTTAGAAACTCAATACTCGAGCGAAAGCGAGCCCGAGTTACCGGAAAACGTCGTCACAGAACGCGAATTTCCATTTAACAAATTAGACGAAAGCCAACTCCCGCGTAATACGACTGACCCCACTGACAACACTTCACGCGAGACTAGACGTACGCGACCATATATTAGCAGAACTCCAAGTAGGGTATCTTTACGACGCGAATTTTCGTTAACTTCCTACGAGAGCGATCTGTTCGATCCGGAAGAGATTTATAGCCAACAAGAAAATAATATGGCCAAATCGCGAAATCCGCAAGAACGCACTCCCGCGAAACCGCCGCAAAGCGCGGTAGACGAGGAAATAAAACACATGCGACGATCCATTCGCCAGATGGACCAAAACATAGCGGAGGCGAATCGCAAGCCGCCTCCCGAAACACATCGCGAGGAAAGAAGAGATGATACGCAACTCTTCGAAATACTAAATGAAATGAGTACAGAAATAAGAGCATTGAATAGGCGAGTAACGCGAGTAGAAGACGCGATTATGGATTTGCCATGTTACGGATGTAACCGCCGAGAGAGTTTAATGCCACATACGGACGAACCGACTGCGACATCAGAAATCGACGTAGCATTGCTCCGAACTACTTGCCGTTAAAAGAAGCAAGAACAATGATTCCCGAATTTGACGGAACATCGCGACATAAGTTATTAGAATTTTTAAATGCATGCACGTTCAAGACATAAATCCTGCAGATGAAGAATCTTTAATCCGAGCAATTTTATATACGAAACTAAAAGGTAAAGCCATGCAGGATTTCGAGACACGAAATATTCAGACTTTCGACAAACTAAAACAACAACTCGAGACTTGTTACCAGTCGAAACAAAGCATGACACATTTACAGATCGAATTCAATTCGCTGAAACAAAAGCCGAATGAAACTGCGCACGCTTTCGGACAACGCGTTGATTTACCAGCGATGAAATTATACGATTCGATGATTGAAGGAAAAGAGCATTCCGCAACCTCAAAACGCACGATTCAACAAACAATCCAAGAGCAGGCGTTAATAAATTTCCAAATCGGGCTACACGACGAATTACAAGTACTCGTACGCGCGCAGCGATATACAACGCTCCAAGAAGCGATAACGGGCACGAGCGCCGAAGAAAAACTCAGACCGGGAACAGCGAGAACAAGTAGTTTTGCTAATAAAAATAAAACCGAACCAAGTTACTCGCAAAATAGTCGAAATCTGACACCGCAATGCTTTAAATACGGAAAAAACGGACATTATGGACGCGATTGTCGAAGTAGCCGATGCGTGCTCCCGAAACCGGAAAAACCCTCGCGAATAAACGCGATAAATAAATACTGCTTGCATTGCAAAAGGACAGGACACAGCCGAGACGAATGCTGGAGCCTGAACGGAAAACCGAAAAGTAATACAAATAAAATAAAAATCAGTAATCAGCAAAAAACGCGCGAAAAAAATATAATATACGCGACCGAAAGAAATCGCGACAACAGAAAAGGAACGCCGATAGCGCAAGTAGCGACAGCGAAGACGAGCAGGAGGAAGCGAGAAAGAGACAACCGCGACCTGCATCTGAGTATCGCGTTACGCATATTAAAGATATGCCACGCGCACAGAAAAAGACGGACTTATTGCTAATAACATTACCAATGCGACAAGCAAAAGACGGAAAAATACAGATGTTGTACGACTCAGGGTCGACCATCTCATTAATAAAATTGAAACATTTAAAGGACGACATACTAATACATGAAGGTAAAATCGCGCTCACAGGCATAACCGGGCATAAAGTACACACCATAGGAAAAATGTACGCCAAGATTAAAATAGAAAATCACAAGGTAAAACACGCATTTTACGTTGTAAGAGACGACATTCCGATCGAATATGAAGGAATACTAGGAATTGATTTCCTTCAACAACATTCGGTATCTTGTGATTATAATCAAAATCAATTAAAAATAGGAAACGCCGTATTGAAATTCCATTCGCTTAACAAAACAATCCTAAAACCGCGCAGCGAAACCATCGTAAAAGCGATAACAAAGCAAAATCGGATAGGAATAGTACGAGCAGAGGAAACAGCTCCAGGAATCTACCTTGGAAACTGCTTAGTAGAACCTAAAGATTACACGTGTCCCGTTAATATCATAAATACAACCGATACGAAAGTCGAGATACAGACGCCGAACGTCACCCTCGAAGACATAGAACGCGATATCGAATCCAAAATACATACGATAGAAGCAAGAAAAAATTTTAAGCCTACCCATTCGAGACACGGACAAATCTGACTACTACGCACGCAACATTTAAATACGGAAGAAAAACAGGCACTCCTACGGATATGCGAAGAATATTAAGTAGGGGAGTATGGCCGGTTCTAACCCACCTTGCTTTGGAAACTCCTCGAGTGAGAGAGTGAACATGCGGATAAAGTGAGAAACTTAGATATCTGAGGGAGGCATGTCGGGCAGGGGGGAAGAAAAGGGGGAGTACGTATGGTGAAAGGGGTGGCGGGGTTGAGGGGGGGTCGGAGAAGCCACGGAGCTCGAGCTGGGCGAGAGGGGTGAGGGGTAGGGGGGGTGATGAAATCGGGTCGAGAGATCGCGTTATCGCGTCAGATGCGCTAAGGACGCGAGACGCGGTCTACGCTTTATCTCCGACCTTGGGAGTCGCGATGACCCGTGACACGTAAGTACGATAAATCGAAGACGACGATACGAGAGAATATCGCGGGCGGCGAACCTCGGCGCGATACGAGAAGCGCTTGTCATCGTTGAGCGGATCGACTCGTAGCGGTCGTCGCTTTATCTCTGACCCGAGGACCCGGGGAGTCGCGATGAACCGTGACACGTAAATACGAAAAATTGAAAATGATTAGATGATAAAATATCGCGGGCGAACCTCGGCGCGATAAGAGACTCGTCGCGCGTTCCGCGTGGATCTAGAAATAGATCGATGGATAGGTCAGGGTATTGCGTGGTTATAGCGTTGAAAAAACTAGCTGTCGTAGCTAAAAACTGCGCATGGTAATTAGACTTCAGTCGTAATATATGAACAACGAACATCTCGTTAACCGAGATACCTATTTATTACATAGGCGAAACAGCGAACATCTCGCGATTAGCGGTGATACTCGTTTATTACGCGCAACAGCAAACTCTTTATAGTTTAGGAATGTATCGTGCGAATCGTGATTAACGACGGTAGCGAAAATTTTTATATAAAATCTAATGGACGGAGGTCGAATAAAGAGAGGTTTTCGAAGGAGAGCGTTTTTATTTGTAACAGTACAGAGATACAACAGCGCGTTAGGATTCTCCGAAGAGCAGAGCCTGCAGTTCGCAATCGATTATATCGTTGCGGTCGAAGTTCTCGCTGTCGCGTATCGCCGTCGGAATAAGCGTTCGATCGCGGACATCGGCCGCGATATCGAGGAAGCGCGTTAGCTTGTTATCAATGTATCCGGTTAAACCGCTCAAAGTTGTAATGATGCGGTTGATGCAATGCTCCAAGTTTAATATATTTAGCACGGTGCTCCTCGATGCGACTAGACGATCCTTAGGTGTTTCGAGACGGAGTATTCGGAGATTGTTAAGTTTGCCGAATCGCAACGTTAATTGTCCGATATATATCGGGGCTGGAGGGCGCATCTCCTCTCGCTCGTCGCGCTGAAAGTACGACGTAAGCACGGATCGCAGATCGAGCAGTTCCTTCCACACATCCGGCGCAAACGAGATCTCTTTGCCGTGACAATTTCCTAGGACGACTTCCACGTAAGAGGGTCGGCTGACGTTAACACCGACTTCGAGATGTTTGTACGCCGTTTTGGTCAATGGGTAGCATCTTCCCAAGATTCTAAGCGATCGTCCGATCGCGACGTCGCGTCTCAACGACCAGTTGTAACCTTGTCTGAAGATACATAAATGTTGACGATGAGAAAAACATTGCTAATGTGACGAAAGAGTATTAATTTGAAATATGTTGTTCAATATTCTTACACGCTGTCAAACCTCGGTTTCTTCGCGGATCCCGCGTCATTCTCTCGATTTCGATCGGCGAGCGTCGATCGATCGTCGGCCGAATGCTGCTGTCCCATTGCATTGTACATGGTTATCTTTTTTCACTCGTATGCTTTAGTGTACGTCGTCGACTATGAAGTGTCTAATGACTCGACGATCTTTATATACTCGCGTAGAGATCGCTCCTCCTTCCGCGCGCGTTTTTTGCTCCTTTTTATCATATTCTATTTTTACAATAACATTAGAGCGATGGCGGAAGTCGCTTCATCAGTCGTCCTCTTCGTCGATCTCGTCGCTCTCGGTTACGTCGCCGAGATGATAAGCGCGAATCAGAAGATCGCGCAATTGTCGCAACAATCCGTCCGTAGGACACTCGATACCGAGTACGTGAAGGTCGAAAGGACCCGCCAAGGTCACGATATTCGTGAATTCGTTGAACGCGTAGAATTGACGCTTTGCGAAAAAATATAGGTTACCGTCGATGTGTCGGTAGGCCGATGTTATCGCGGGCGGTATTCCTGAAAATATATCTTTCAACGGAGCGTGTCTAACGGCTATCATGCGACATTCGTCGATCTCCGCTACTTTGTCGTCGTCGTAGATCGCGTAGGTTCGTCCCGTATGCGTGTTTATCGCGGCGTTGATCTTAGGGTCTCGGGGAAATCCGATATCGTGGGGAGATCTCGGCCAACCAGGTTTTAGCTTAAAACTGGGATATTCCGCGACATAGATCGAATCGTTAACGAATAGCGCGAGATTGCCCGATGGTCTTCGATACGCGGCGGACAGGCGCGTGAGATTCGCCGGAAGAAACGTCGCGTAATCCGTCAACTTCATGGGTCTACCGTAGCGTCTCTCGGTTATGTCGACCGACCATACGTTGCGGCGATTAGCCATGTACAAGCGACGATTCATAGTTAACGCCGCGTCTATGCGCCGCAACGCGCAGAGATCCGCGCGCGCGGGGTCGGTCGGCGCGACGCTCGTCGTCGTCGTCGTGGATGCTATGGTGGTTGTGGAAATCGTTGGATAGTTTCCATCGTCGTGAGACCCATACAGATTCTGTATAGCGAGGACGTCCTCTATGCTCAGCTTAACCGGAAATTGATTTTCGATGTCGGGTATATACGGGAACATTACCGAGTCGTTGCGCATACTGTCCTGTAGACCTAGCGCGTGGCCGATCTCATGCGTCAACGTTTGTAGCAAATGACACGTATCGGGAGGATTTTTGTTCAGATACACGTGCCACGGTTCCGCGTCGTCGATGTGCACCTCCGACGCGAAGTCGACCGCTCCCGAGGGAAAGAACGCGTGAGCGAGAGCTCCACCCGGACCGTCGAAGACCGCCGGGCAAATGTCGCCGCTCAGACAATTCGCGTAGGTGTGCGCGCCCGTTCGATACGATATCAGTATATCGGGATGTAGCGGGTCGCGCGCGAACGTTAACGACGAATTCACCGTCCATAACGCAAACGCCGCTTCGGCCGTTCTTAAGAGTTCTTCGCTAGCCACTTGAAAGTTCCACGTGAGACGCGTTTTCGGCCATTTTCGCGCGATCGGGCTATACGCGCGACCGGGAATGTCCGCGAGACCGCATAGCGGTTTGCGCATAAGACGAATCGTATCAGGGTTTAACGCACTATTTCCTGATAATTGATAGTATTCCTGAAACAGCGACAGCGCGTGACGTAGAGACGTCGCGTTGTCGGACGACAACGATCCTCCATCGTCCTTCAGAAAACCGTGCGCGCAGGAAGCGGAGCGCCTCTCTCTTTTCCGAGTCGACGGGCTTCGCGGTCGTCGCGGCGACGAGCGTTATCGCTAGGATTAGAACAGTCATCGTCTTCTTCGCGGTGGACATTGCGCGGGTCGAGAGGGACGCGGGAAACGATCGATCGAGAAATATCAGACGTAATAAGAAATGTTCGACGAAACGTCTATTTTTGTCTCTATTGCGCAAATTTGGGGTAGGGGGGAATAACGTCAAGTTAGGTTAGGTCAGGTCAGGTTAGGTTAGGTTAGAGGCGGGAGGACGGAGAAAGATGCCGCCTCCCAGCAACCTTCGACCGGCTGCACGGAATCAGGGGCTCCCTCCCCCGCCCCCGCGTTCCCCTGACCAGGATGAATCCTGGTCGAGGGTCGTGGGGCGGAGGGAATGGACGGCTAGGGCAAAGGCCGCACAAGCGGCCCAACCCCCGGCCGGGAAGGGTGCCGCGAGGGCGATGCCATCTACACAGTGTGCTGGGGAAGGGCAGCAGCGGCAACAGCCTAAGAGGCGTCCCGGAGGAGACGCCTCAAGGCGTAGAGTGCCCCGATCGGCGGCGGTTACGATAACCTGCGCCGACGAGGCTTATCAGGATACCCTGATAAAGGCCCGGAGGGAGATCGACCTCCCAAAGTTGGGAATAGACTCCCTCCGGGTTTGCGAGGCTGCTTCGGGAGCCATGGTTGTAGAGCTCTCGGGATCGGGCGAGAAAAACGGATCAACGGCGACATAGAGAGCCGATGCCCTCTACGCCGACCTCCGCCGAGTGTTTGCCGGTGAGGAGGGGGTCCGTCTCGCCCGGCCCATCAGAAAGGCGGAGCTGCGGCTCCGCGGCCTCGACCGATCCCTGGCGGCTGCCGATATCGCGGCGGCCGTATCCAGGGAGGGGTGCTGCGTGGTGACGGACGTGCGGGTTGGAGACATTAAGTTCCCAACCCGCGGCCTGGGCACCGTATGGGTACAGTGCCCATTAAGGGCCGCTAACAGAATAGCGGCAGCCCGGGCCATCCAAGTAGGATGGTCCCGGGCACAAGCGGAGCTGCTGGACAAGCGCCCGCTCCAATGCTGTAGATGCTTGGAGAAAGGGCATGTTCAGCAGCACTGCAGCAGCCCCATCGATCGCAGGTGCTGCTGCTACAGATGCGGCGGACCGGGGCACCTGGCGCGTAACTGCACCGAAAAGGTGGGGTGCCCGGTCTGCGCGGGGTTAGGTTGTCCGGCCGACCATAGGGTGGGTAGTGCCAAGTACACCCCCCCCTAAAAGGCGGCCGGACAAACGACGGGAGGTTTTCCCGGCGGTGAGTACCGCGAAAACACCTCGTCCAGTTAAGCTGGCCGAGATTACCGCGGCATCCTCCGACACCCGCAAGCGCGGGGCGGAGGATAGTGGGACCTCGACGGAGGCCCCTAAAGAAAAAAAGCCTCCGAGGGCCCGGTCTGCAGCCGCCACACCCCCCGCTTCTTTAGCGGAGGTGATGATGGCGGAGCCCGGGGGTAAATAAATAAATGCCTCTGGGCATACTGCAGGCCAATCTGAACCACGCTCGCCGGGCGCAGGACCTCTTCCTGCACGGCCTGGCTGAGCGTGGTTTCGGATTGGGGATCGCGGCGGAGACATACCAAGTTCCGGAAGCCAGTCCATGTTGGATTGGCGACCGGACAGGCTCCGTCGCGATCACGTGGAGGAATGACCCCACACTCTCGCCTTGTACATCGGTCGAGGCCGGGGCGGGAGTGGCGGTGGTCAGATGGGGGCCCATCTCAGTGCTGGGGTGTTATATCTCCCCGAACGTGGGCCTCGCCCAGTACGAGGCGTTTTTGGACGGGGTGTCGGCCTGTTTTTGCCGACAGATGCCCCGTCCAATCATCGTGGCCGGGGACTTCAACGCAAAATCGACGCGTTGGGGTTCCCGGTTCACGGACGCCAGGGGCGAGGCCCTGCAGGATTGGGCGGCGGCACTCGGCCTGTGTCTTATAAACACGGGGTCGTGGAGCACCCTAGTGCGGTGGCAGGAGAAGTCGGTCCCGGATTTGACGTGGGCCACCCCTTCCGCCGCACGAATGATTATTAGTTGGCGGGTAGCGGAGTGTGAGACGCTCTCTGACCACCTCTATATAGAGGTGATCCTTAACGCTGCCTGCCATGGGGTGCTCGGCCGCTCCCAAGACCGGGGAGATGCCCGGCCAAGGAGATGGGCCCTCAAAAAGCTGAGCCCGGACAGGCTGATCGCAGCCGTCCTCGCGGCGGACTGGCCGTGTCCGGGGAGGAAGGGCGGGGGATCATCGAAGAGGTGAACTGATTTCGGGGCGCGTTGCGCGACGCATGCGACTTCGCAATGCCCCGAACCAGCCCCCGCCCGCGAAGGGCGGCGTACTGGTGGTGCGAGGAGATCGCCGAACTCAGGCGACTCTCCGTCGCGGCCAGGCGCCGCTTCACCCGGGCTCGGCGTCGCTCCGACGCCGAGAGGACGGCGAAGGCGTATGAGGGGTTCCGTGCCGCTAGGAACGCCCTCAGCGCTGCGATCAGGCGGGCCAAGGCCCGAGCGTGAGATGAACTCCTGCACTCCCTGGACGCAGACCCATGGGGGCGCCCATATAAGCTTGTCATGAACAAGCTCAGATCTTGGGCGCCCCCCGTGACGGAGTCCCTGGAACCCCAGGTCCTCGAAGGTGTGTTGGAGGCCCTCTTTCCATCCGAGCCCCCCCCCCCTCGACGCGGGTGGCCGCCAGGATGCGGTCATCCCGTGGTCAGAGGACTTGGAGGTTTCAGAGGACGAGATGGCCGGTGTGATCCGTCGGTTGAGACTCCGGGGCAATAAGGCCCCGGGCCCCGACGGGATCCCCGGCCGGGTCTGGGTCCTGGCTTTGGCCCAACTGTCCGGGCGCCTGAGACGGCTGTTTAACAGCTGCCTCAGGGAAGGTGTGCTCCCCCCGGCATGGGTGAGGGCCAGATTGGTCCTCATTCCGAAGGGGAGCAAACTCGGCAGCATCCCTTCTGCCTACAGGCCAATATGCCTGTTGGACGAGGCGGGAAAGCTCTTGGAGAGAGTGTTGGCGAACCACCTCGTCCAACACCTGTCCCGAGGAGAGATGGACCTCCGCCGAGACCAGTATGGATTCCGCAGGGGGCGATCGACCGTAGACGCGATTTTGCGCGTCCGGTCCCTCGCGGAGTCCATTATGGAGGAGGGCAGGGTGGTGCTTGCGGTGTCCTTGGACATCCGCAACGCTTTCAACACCCTGCCCTGGAGTATGGTGGGGGAGGCCGCAAACACCTTTGGTCTCCCCCCCTACACGGTGGAGGTCCTGAGGAGCTATTTCCGGGACAGGTGGCTGGAGTACCCGGATAACAGGGTACTCCTGCGCAGAAGGGACGTGTACTGCGGGGTTCCACAGGGGTCCGTGTTGGGCCCCACTCTGTAGAACCTCGCGTACAATAGGGTATTGCTCTCCCCCCCGGCTGCAGCGTCGTCTGCTATGCAGACGACACTCTGCTGTTGGCCGGGGGAAAGAGCTGGGGGGATGCGGTCTCTACCGCCAACGTCGGGGTAACGTACGCTGTCCGCGCAATCCGTCGCATGGGCCTGCAGGTAGCGCCTCACAAGACCGAGGCGCTATTCATGCATAAGCGGGAGCATGGGGCTCCCCCCGCTGAGGCTCATGTCACGATAGGTGACATCTCCGTTCGGGTGAGAGACCGACTTAAATATCTCGGTCTCTACCTGGACGCGGCTTGGAGTTTTGGCGGGCACTTTGAGCGCCTGGCTCCCAGGGCGGAGTCGGTGGCAATTAGCCTGAGCCGATTCTTGCCCAATCTTGGGGGCCCGGACGGCCGAGTGCGCCGCCTATATGCGAACACCGTCTGGGCGGTGGCCCTTTATGGGTCACCGGTGTTGGCGGACGCCCTGATGGCCGAAAGGCGCGGCAGGATGCTGCTGCGCCGAGTATTTCGAAGGGTGGCCATCAGGGTTGTCCGCGGTTACAGGACGGTGTCGCACACGGCGGCCACATTGTTGGCGAGGACGCCGCCCGTCGAGCTCTACGCCGACATGTACGCACATGTGTACAGGCGTACGCGGGAGCTCGGCGGGCTAGGCGTGGCGTTGACCCCAAGGGTCAAGGCCGCCGTGAGGCTCCAAGCCAGGCGACGCGCCCTGGAGAGATGGGACGAACACCTCTCCGATCTCCGAGATACCTCGGGGAGGCGCGTCGTCGAGGCCATCCGGCCCCATTTGGTCAAATAGGCTGATCGGGCCGGTGGCGAGATGTCTTACCGTGCGACGCAGGTATTTACGGGCCACGGGTACTTCGGCTCTTACCTGTGTCGCATCGGTAAAGAGGACTGCGCGCGCTGCCACCATTGCGGCGGGGACGAGGACACGGCGCAGCACACGCTGGAAATTTGTCCAGCGTGGGCGGAAGAGCGTCGTGTCCTCGTCCACATAATTGGCGAGACTGACTTCTCGCTCTCGAGCATTGCAGCGGTCATGCTCGAGAGCGAGGAGTCCTGGAGGGCGGTCTCCTCCTTCTGTGAAGCGGTAATGCTCCAGAAGGAGGAGGCCGAAAGAACGGGAGCGACTCCCCAGAGGACGCCGGGGAGCTCGTGACCAAGATGGGGCGTATCCCGTTTGGACAGGGAACGATTGGACACCGCTCGATTGGACACGTAGTATTGGACACGGAACGATTGGACACTGCACGATTGGACACAGAATTATTGGACACCGCACGATTGGACACCGCACAATTGGACAGGCACACTGCACGATTGGACACCGCACGATTGGACACCGCACGATTGGACACCGCACGATTGGACACCGCACGATTGGACACTGCACGATTGGACACCGCACGATTGGACACGCACACTGCACGATTGGACACTGCACGGTTGGACACCGTACGATTGGACACTGCACGATTGGACACCGGTAATTATGCATAAAGAGGGCACAAGCAGAAACATAAATTTTAGTTTTAAATCAGAAATAGGTATGGGTTAGGTTATATCTTCCGGAAGTGGTGCCCCCCCGTAGGGGGGGGGCGGAACATACAGCCTCCACTCATATTCTTTTTAATGCGAAGTAAGGTTCCACATAATTTTACAACTTTCCACGCGAAGCAAGGTTCAACGCAAACTTATTTGTCTAGTTTTATGATAGTGGAGCCCCCCCGAAGGGGGGGGGGGGGCGGAAACCACTGTGTCCAATCGTGCAGTGTTCAATCGTGCGGTGTCCAATCGTGCAATGTCCAATAATGCGGTGTTCAATGTGCAGTGTCCAATCGTGCGGTGTCCAATCGTGCAGTGTCCAATGATGCGGTGTCCAATCGTGCAGTGTCCAATCGTAAGTGTCCAATCGTGC
>CAJQTV010000604.1:0-52537 GCA_907163055.1 Formica aquilonia x Formica polyctena
GTTCATCTCTCGACAGTCCACCGTATGTGACTGTAACTTGTCGTTCGAGCCAAAGTAGTGCAAACATCTGTAAAAGAAATAATTTTTAATTTTTGTTCAAAGATTTCTGCAATATAATATATTAAATATATACGTACCGATCGCAGATATATTTCTTGTGTTCTTTTTTGCTCAATTGCGAGCTCACGAGGCGGGATAGATTCTTGATCCACGCGAAATGCCCAACGAAAAAGTAATCCTCGCGAACCGCATACCGATCGCGGAAGACGAGCTGCTGGATTACGTCATTGAAGGAGTAACAGATCCACGTTTGCAAAATCAGGCGCGCCTCATGAACTTTCGATCGGGGACGGAGTTATTAAAGGCGTTCGAAAAAATCCAGATGAACCACAGGAGAATCGACACCAGGCCAAGGAAGGAGGGAGCGAGGATGACTGGAGGAGGAAGGATCGAGACGTCGACGAGAGGAAAACAGACGAAGTGCTTCCGGTGTCATGAGATGTGGGGCATATCGCAACCCAGTGTAAGCGATCGCCGGTGAAACGGGCTTGTTATTCGTGTGGATCGCCGAGACATTTAGCGAGGGAATGTCCGAAGCAAAATCGGTCCGCGGCGGCGGAAATGTCAAATGACTCTGTGCGAATTGTGTCGGCTAATGTTGTACAATCTGCTGTGTTGTTAAAACCTTATATGTTTGTTGTTAAAGTCGTAGCCAGAAATGAGAGCGGCGGTACGGATAATTATGTTGTTGATGCGATGATCGATTCGGGCTCTCCGATTAGTCTTATTAAGGACGAGATAATTCGAGGCGACTCGCGTTTACTTGCGGACGAAAACGTCGGTCAATTTTGCGGAATTAATGGCTCGCGGCTGAGAATTAACGGTGTCGTTTACGCTGATCTAGATGTAAAGGGTGTACGCGTGAGGATAAAGTTTTATACTGTCCCGCACAATACCATGGCGTACAATGCGCTACTAGGCAGAGATTTTTTGAATCATCCGTCACTGCGTGTGACATTGGGAAAGGATCTCGAGATTGTGAACGCGGAGGAAGCGCGCGTTGTTCACCAAATGATGCACATCGAATACGGTGATGGTCTTGTTCACTCACACGATGAATTACGAGTTAATCCGCTTGTCGACGAAGATGTGGCTGCAAAGATTCGCAGGATCTATGAATCTTGTTATTTGAATAATCTTCGAGCGGAGAAACGCGTGCCGGATTTTGAAATGATTATTGCGCTTAAACACGAACAACCGATAAGTATGCGTCCACGGAGATTATCGTTCGCGGACAAGGAAGCTTTGCGTAAAATCTTAGACGATCTTTTGGAAAAAAACTATTATTCGACCTAGTAATTCGCCATATGCTAGCCCTATTGTCTTGGCAAAGAAAAAAGATAATAGCTTTCGATTATGTATTGATTATCGTGAGTTAAATAAGATTACGATACGCGATAATTTCCCGACCGAATTAATCGACGATAATATTGATCGTTTGCGAGATAAAAGATATTTCACGATCTTGGATTTGAAAGACGGATTTCACCACGTAAAGATGCACGAGGCATCCGTTAAATTCACGTCATTCGTGACTCCTTTGGGCCAATATGAATATTTGCGTATGCCGTTTGGCTTAATGAACGCACCGCGTGTATTTCAGCGTTATATTCATGCCGTGTTTGAGCCGTTGGTTCGAGGAAATAAAATAATATTATATCTGGATGATTTGTTGGTCGCGACGGAAGATGTGAGCGAGCATATCGAAGTTTTGTCTGAAGTTTTTGAAATAGCAGGCAAGCACCATTTACAATTTCGATTAGACAAGTGTTGTTTTGCACAAACTGAGATTCGTTATTTGGGTTATTGTGTGAGCAGGCATGGCATTCGACCGAGCGACGAAAACATCGAGTCTGTTTTGAATTACCCGATACCGCGCAATGCTAAGGATGTACACAGATTTGTCGGACTTGCTAGTTATTTTCGCCGATTTATTCCTAATTTTTCGGTGTTAGCGAAACCATTATATGAGCTGGTTAAAAAGAATGCCGTTTTTAAATTCAGTTCGGAAGAAAATGCTGTGTTCGAAGCGCTCAAGGAGCGTTTATCTAGCAAGCCAATATTAGCCATATATTCACCGCGCGCGGAGACGGAATTACATTGTGACGCAAGCGCAAGCGGTTTCGGCGGAATTCTGCTCCAAAAGCAGAATGATAATACGTGGCGTCCAATTTCGTTTTGGAGCCAGCGGACGACGCCGACGGAATCGAGATATCACAGCTTCGAGTTGGAGTGTCTGGCTGTTGTATACGCGTTAAAAAGATTCCACATATATCTCGCGGGACGCAGGTTTAGAATTATTACCGATTGCGATAGTTTCCGTCTCACGTTGAGCAAAAAAGATATAAATCCTCGAATTTCGCGTTGGGCTCTTTTTCTACAAAATTATGATTATGAGATTGTTCATCGTCCGGGAAAGCGAATGGCCCACGTCGATGCTCTTAGCCGCTGTCACAGCGTACTCGTGTTAGAAGGTAGTACGCTCGAAAGAACTTTATCCGTCTGTCAAGATCGCGACGAAGAGATTCTTAAAATCCGCAGCGAATTAGAGACAGGCGATGTAAAACAGTACGAGCTGCGCGATGGATTAGTATATAGAAAAGACAAGAATAAGAAATTATTATTTTATGTTCCGCGTTTGATGGAAGCGAATGTTATTCGAACCTGTCACGATGATCTTGGTCACGTAGGAATTGATAAAGTAATCAATAATATAGCAAAGGTTTATTGGTTCCCACGAATGCGCGATAAAGTACGAGAATATATTAACAATTGTTTAAAGTGCATTGAATTTTCTCCGCCAAGCGGTAGAGCGGAAGGATATTTGCATAATATACCGAAGGAAAACTTGCCTTTCGCAACTATACATATAGACCACATGGGGCCTTTGGAAAAGACCGGTAAAGGTTATCGTCATTTGCTTGTTATTATTGACGCGTTCACTAAATTTATCCGGCTCTATCCGTGTAAATCAACAACGGCGGAGGAATCAATAAGACATCTTTGCGAATATTTCCGCGCGTATAGCAAACCGAAACGCTTGATTTCGGACAGGGGAACTTGTTTCACATCTGACGCGTTCAAGAAATATTTAAAATCCAACAATATAGACCTCATTTTAGTTGCGGTAAGCACGCCGAGAGCAAACGGACAGGTAGAGAGATTTAACAAAATAATAACCCCAATGTTAGCGAAATCGAGCGAGACACCCTGTAAATGGGACCGTGCTTTGGAACGAGTCGAGTATTCTTTAAATAATACGGTTTGTCGTGCGACCGGCGAGACTCCTGCTCGTTTATTGTTTGGCGTCGAGCAGCGAGGAGATTCAAATGATTCGTTGCGTAGTTTAATTAATTTAAATCATAATTCCGAACGCGATCTCGATTTGTGGCGAGAGAAAGCTCAAGCGAACATCAGCGAAACGCAGCATAAAAATGAAATAAGATACAATTTGCGACGAAAACCAGCGCGCGAATATAAAGTCGGCGATTACGTGGAAATACGAAATACAGAGACTACGCCAGGGATCAACAAACAATTAATACCTAGATTTAAAGGTCCGTAATAAAAAAGGTTTTGGATCGCGACCGTTACGTCATTACCGATATTGAGGGCTTTCAGCTGACTCAACGACCGTATACCGGTATATCAGCGCCAGATCAAATGCGCCCTTATATACATTGACCAGAAATTCGACGTTATTTTATTTTAAGTACAACGCGATTCTTTTTGCGAACGGAATCAAGACTTGTTTTCTTTAGCGTTTGACCGGGACGGCCAAAATGTCAGAATGGCCGAACTGTAGGCATATAATTTATATATATATATATATATTGACTTAGCGTTTTGTCCGGGACGTTATTATTTGTTTATTGATATTGTATAACGACGAGAGCTCGATTCGAGACATAGCGCACGTTCGAACGTTCGAATTAGCAAATCAAATCTTTGTTATTTATCGCCCGGCGATTGGTTCGACCTCGGGGAGCGGGGATACACTTAGCGCAGAAAGAATATAAATATCCGCGATTTCGGAGTCCCAGAGAGATCAAAAAGATTCCTCGTCGTAAGAACAATAAGAAGAACCTCGGAGCGAGAATCCAGCGATATCGGCAATAGCAGATACGACACGTGCAATAGGCGACAACATCCTCGCAAATAAATCGTTCGCAATAAAAGCATTCGCCTTCCTAGTCTATTTATCTGTTGAATTCAAATTATATCATCTCACCCTATACACGGGCTATCCTGACAGGCCCACACATATAAATGTAATTAATGCATAATTAATATTTTTATGTTAACTTACAAATCGCTAAGCAATAAGTTTATGTTAATATAGCAAAATAAGTCTTGTGGGAATTTTACTAAAAGTATCATAAAACAACATTAAATAGACATTTTTATTAATTGACTTCATATAGAATAATAAAATAGTAAAATTATATCGAAGTACTTCTATAGTGTTCACAAACATTTTGTGTATTTGGAATTACTCGCAACTTTTGGTTCTGGAAATGTGAATGTTTATTTATATTTTATATATTAATGTAATTAATGTGTAATTAATATTTTTAGGACATTTACAAATGGCTAAGCAATGAGTTGCATGTTTACGTTAATATAGCAAAACAAATCTTGGGAAATTTATAAAAATATTATATATACAGGGTGTAACAGAGCGCCCGTATCAGCAGTTTTTTGAGGAAACAACGCATTTTCGTAAAAAATGTTTCATGCAAAAGTTGTAGAGCTCTCAGTGGCGCATTATATAATAATATTAGTATGACCTTGAATAGCACCGTCAAGGTCACATAAAAATCACTTTGAATTTTTTAAATGGAACCCCCTATTTTTCATTACATATTCTTGTAGCTTACCTCGAGAGCTTCCCAAAACACTATAATAAAGTATTTTTTCATTAAGTACTTTTTGAGTTATTTTATATTTTAATCTGACATATTTTGATATAAAAAATAAAATATCTCGTAAAATATTTAGTTTTCGATAATCTTACCGTAATACTTTTATGTACAGAATAATGAGACAAATCAATTAGTATAAAAAAATAATAGTTTTTAAGAAAATTATTTACAATATATTTTTTTAAATAATTATTTGTTTTTTTTTGCACTAATTGATTTGTCTCATTATTCTGTACATAAAAGTATTACAGTAAGATTATCGAAAACTAAATATTTTACGAAATATTTTATTTTTTATATCAAAATATGTCAGATTAAAATATAAAATAACTCAAAAAGTACTTAATAAAAAAATACTTTATTATAGTGTTTTGGAATGCTCTCGAGGTAAGCTACAAGAATATGTAATGAAAAATAGGGGGTTCCATTTAAAAAATTCAAAGTGTTTTTTATGTGACCTTGATGGTGCTATTCAAGGTCATACTAATATTATTATATAATGCGCCACTTAGAACTCTACAACTTTTGCATGAAACATTTTTCACGAAAATGCGTTGCTTCCTCAAAAAACTACTGATACGGGCGCTCTGTTACACTCTGTATACAGCTGAATTGAAAGCATCAGATTTAGAGCTTGAAATAGAAATGTTAAGCATTAGCCAAAGAAGAGAAATAAAGTAATAATTTTGTTTATAAATTACATAATAAAGGTTATTTATTTTTTTGGATTAAATACTTTATAGAGGACAAGACTTAGTCTATTTAACTCTTTTTGACATAATGGTTGAATTTATTTTTTAAAGCAACTAGAATAATACTGGCGCACGCTACGCGCACGCTTTTTGTTATAATAAATAATTTAAGAAACAATTATAAAATCTGAATATAATCTAAATATGATCATCGTCATCATCAGTATTATCATCATCATCATCATTATCCCCATCAATTATTTATTAATTATATTATAATTTTGGTAATTATGCATATTATAATACCTCACCGATTTCAATGATTTTGACATATGTTGTCAAGGACATGCTCCTGAGTAACTTTCGAAAAGTTTTAGCCGTCGCTCGTTGTTTATCAAAAAGTTATTAACGAAATAAGTTGAACGAATCGAGCGTAATTTTCTGACATTAATATTAAGAAGTATACACATATATACAATATATATGGCATGTGTGTGTATTATAAAGTGAAAAGGTGGGCGGGGGAGGGGCGGAGCTCCTCCTTATTTGACGCGTGAGCAAAGGAGATTTACTACGTTTTAATTTGTAATATGTGTTCAAGTGTTTATAATGTAATGTAATACAATAAGTAAATGTAATAAGTGTTTAAGAATCAGAATGAAGAATCAGAAATCACAGAAATAGGTTTGGGTTAGGTTATATCTTTCGGAAGTGGAGCCCCCCCCGGAATAAAGTTCCGAAAAGTACTCACCTCCGACTTTTTTGAAACTCAGTATTCTTACGTATTTTGATGCGCTGATTACGAATATCATAGTGAAAATTGGCGACTATTTGATTTTCATGGTTTTCACCATGAAAAACCCATAAAAATTACAGTTTTTTACGCTTATCTCAGTAAATACGGAAAATCATGATAAATGTTTTAGACAAAAGTTTTACATCTCACAGAGATAAACATTTTATGTACCGTGTTCTGGCCCATTTGACAGATTTACAATTGAAAGTGAAGCAGATATGAAGAAGGTATCGGCTGTGGCCGGGGACGGCAGAGACAGGCTAGGATCTACAGGATCTACAGGTTCGTTTACGACGCCAAGTAGTGGAAATAGAATATCAGGAGCGAGTGGATCATCGACTATTGACGTAAAAATAGATTGACTGGTAAAAATTGTAAAAGAAATAAAAGATGAAACAGCATGTAAGAAGGAAATTAAAATGATGGTCAAGGAAATAGTTCAAGAAGAATTGGGAAATGTTAAGCAGGAACTGCTAGAAGAGTTGAGAAGAATGATACAGGGAGAAGTATGTGGATCAACAGGAGGAATACAAAGGAGCTATAGCGAAGCGGTTAAAGAGAAAAGGGAAGAGAATGTTATAATTATCAAACCCAAGATTCAACAAGAGAGTGAAGTTACAAAAAAATTGATAAAAGAAAAGGTAGATATCAAAAACATGGCGATGGGAATAACGAAGCTAAAAAAAGGAAGCAAGGGGACAGTGATCATGGGTTGTGAAACTGGAGAAGAAATGAAAACGTTGAAAGCCACAGTGCAGGACAAACTAGGAGAAAATTTCAAAGTTACGGAATCACCGCAGATGAAGCCCAAAATAAAAATTATCAATGTCAGCAAAGAAAAAATAAGATTGGATGATGATGACTTAATAACTACAATCAAGAAGCAGAATAGAATTGATGCAATAAATGATGGATTCCAAATGCGAATAGTAAAGAAAATAGTTAAAGAAAAAAGAAATGATAATAATCAACTTAGAAGAAGAGAAAAAGAAGAAGGTTCGATAATAATTGAAGTAGATGAAGAAACGCATGAATTGATGTTGAAAAAAGAGAAACTAAATGTAGGATGGAGAAAATGTCCTATATTCAATCACATTAATGTTAAAAGATGCAAAAAATTGTACGCGAGATGAAACATGTCACAAATGTGCGGGAAATCATAAAGCGATTGAATGTACGGCAACAAAGAAAAAATGTGTAAATTGTATATTTAAAATTTGAACATACAACCTGAAGATAAGTGATGAACACGACGCCCTTAGCCCGGAATGTTTAAAAGGGCGATACAGGAGGAGAAGAGGAGAGCCGGCTGGGAAGATGCGAAATAGCAACTACAGAAATAATAGAAGCGGAAATAATATTGTATACAAACGCGCAAAGTTTGATGGCGCATAAAGATGAGATACAGCATCAGATTATGAAGAAAATAAATCCGGCATTCATAGCGTTATCAGAGACAAGATTGACTGCTGAAATTAAAAACAGTGAAGTGAACGTACCAGGTTATAGTATAATTAGATGCGATGCTGAAAATAGAAATACAGGAGGGGTTGTTTTATATATAAGAGATGATGTTAAATATGAAATAGTATTGAAGTGAAAAAATTAGAATCGTATTGTTGGTGTGCTGCGATTGAGGTGAAAGAAAAATTGTATAGAGGAATAATAATGGTAATATATCATTCACCGAGTGCATCGCATGGTGATTTCGTGAGATTTCTGGAGGATATAATAGAAGAGTTAATAATACGGGGAGAATGTATGGTAATAGGAGACTTTAATATAGATATTATGTTAGGTTCGTTTTATACAAGGAAGTTACAAACGACAATGTTGAGCTTAGGCATGAAACAATACGTAAATAAACCGACGAAAATTACGAAAGATAGTAAAACAATTATAGATTTAATTTTCGCTAATAATAAAATAGAAATGCAGGTAATGCATGAACCTAAAATAACGGACAATGCGTGGTTAAAAGTTGAACTGAATGCGAATAAATTTGATAATAAATACAGAGAACTTAGTGTTAGGAATTATAGAGAGTTTAATATAGATGAATTTATTAAATTAGTGGAAAATAAATTAGAGAAAAACCAAGATATGGATATCAGTGTGAGAGCGAAGAAATTTGTTTAAAATTGAAAGAAATACAGTAGTTAAATTAATTAAGACAAAGAAAAAAGAATATTATGAAAATATGATAGATCTTAATAAAGAAAATCCTACATCTATGTGGAAAACACTAAAAGAAATAATTAGAGGCGAACCAGGAGGTAAGAGGGAAGTAGAGAATATAGATTTTGAAATATTAGACAGCACTGAAGAATGCAATATAGCAGATAAATTTAATTTATATTATATACTGCGACGACTTTTCCTACCGTCTCGCGGCTGAGCGATAAACGCGGCCGCCGACTCGTTCTCTCCGTCGCGCGGGTGTAAATTGCGCCGACGAACAGGAGCTAATTCGCCGAACAGGAGATGCGGAATGGTCGTTGACAAAAACGGGAAACGGAGAAAAAGATCCACGCGCCAGGTGGGAACGGGATGTTAGGAGTTCCGCGCGTACCGTGACGAGATCCGAGAGATAATCGCGAGAATCGAACTTGGGCGCCAGATACGATCTTTCACGTATCAATTCGCGAAACACGAAATAAGCGCGAAATAAACGCGAAAGAAATTGCCGGAATTCGCCACGGGCTGACTAGCTCGCCTAACGGTAGAGGGGCAGGGCGAGTGTTGATCGAACGCGATAATTTATGCAAGAGGCGACAATTACGGGAACGACAAACACAACTGAAAGGAAACTCGTAAATTAAACAGAGAAATTAACAGATTTATTATAATAGCGGGAGCCGCAGCTCCTCGAGAATAGTAATGATAAACCGCGCGGATATACGGCTGCGGTAAAAGAAACGCGGCTGCGAGACTGGGTGTTAGACGCGGGGCGCGAAACCCCGTAATGTGGACGCCGAGACCGACCCGTTAGATCGGCCGGAATGTCCGCTCGGCTTGAATTACGCCTCGCACTGCGAAGAAATTGATTATTACGTTCGTCTATAATTCGGGCGCAAGTCCGAATCAATTCTCGATATCACCTCGCCAACGGCGACCTTATCGCCCGCTATTACCGCTAAATTACTATTACGCAACTTAAGATTAACAGGCAATTAATACAACGCGGACATGCTTCGATTTCGGACGGACAGATTACGCAGAATTGAATACTCGACACACACACGCACGCAATTCATGCAAGAATCGCAAAGAAACTCTCACAAAACGCGCTCACAATTTCGAGACGCGGTGCTTTACAGCCGATATAATACGTCGAATTTACGCGATTCACACTCTCACGTAACCTATATAATAATCGCGAAGGAAAGTTGCACCGGACGTGCACGCACAGTTTAGACGCGAAGATTCACAAACGAAAGACAAAAATAATATAACAAATTGACGCGAATCACACTCACACTCAGACGACCGACATACAGTACGAACGAGTCTTAAACGCTAGACGCGCGAGAACCAACGCAAATATAATCTACGGAATCCGAATCTCCAGAGAGACGACACACGGTTTATTAGAAACGCGAGGTAATGTCTCGATCCGCGGAAACCGATACTTTCGAGGCTCCGGGGCTCGAATCGCTTGACGACGTGGCCGTGACGCGAAAATCTACACTAAAGAATCGGGCTTAGCCCGTACACCAAAGTACGAATTCACGGCGACGACGACAGAACGAAACGATTCCGGGCGCGATCGCGAGTGGCGAATATGGCGGAGGATAACCTCACCGGTACTTTTCCTCTCGTGGTGGTTACACGGGGTCAGCGACGTTGACGTCCTCTCCCTCGGGTCCGTCCTTCGCAGCTGCCGATCGCCGGGATCCTATCCGCTCGCTCTCGTCTCGCTATCGCTCTCGTATTTTCTCTCGCCAAAACGGTCCTCTCGCTTACGCTTGTATTTCGCACGCAAGCTCGCGCCAGTCTGATCCCGGATCGTCGCGATCCAGAATCGATACCTATGGGCCAGCCGGGGCTGCGCACACAGGGTGCGTATTATCGCGACCAATCACGCGTTATCACGCGCTGTGGCCGTCGGGCGGCGCGCTCACGGTCGTAACGGGGGTGCGCGCGCCCCCGGTATTACAAATAATAATTAGCTGGGGCCCTTTTCGCGGGGCCGTCGCGGGGTCTGAGGTGAACGGTTTGGCCGGAAGTATCGCTGCCACCCTTCCTTCCGTCTTTTCCGGGACCGCGTCACGCCATCGGGTGCAGAATTGCAGTCCCTCCGCGGGGACCGGATCCGCACGGGCCTGTGTCCTTGCGCGAGGATCCCCTCGCTGTCCCGTGCGTTGCGCATCACGTGTGCGGGTCCTGATCCCGTCGTGACGTAGCTAGTTTGGCCGTTAGATGTTTTGGATTTCCAAATTGCTGGCTCCTTGCCCCTCCAAGGTCTTCCTTGATTGGCGATCGTATTTTCCGTGACGCTTCAGCGATTTTCCGCTCCTTCTTCCGATGAGGCTCCCAAATGAATTATTCATACGAAAGAAAATCATAAACGAAATTAATATTACGCTCAAAATCTCAATTAATGACGCCTCTCTGGAGGTAACGGTACGGTTCTCGCAATGATTCGACTGGCGCGGCCCTTCAGCCCGCGCTTTTCGATCGGAGAGGAACTCGGCGGACGCGCGCGAGACGGCAACGCCACACCCCCCACTCCCAAGAGAAACCGTACCGGCGTCAATCACCCTACGCAGCTACTATTCCGATTTTCCGAATCTCGAGTCGGGCGTCGGAGAGCGACCGGAACCTCCAGAGTAAAGGCCAAAACACAAAGCGGACAATTCACAACACATTCGAGACCACAAGAATAACGCGATAAGTCCAAGACTCGGTCGGCCGCAGATCTTCGTCTCTCTGTAGCCGGGTCACCAAATACCATCGTCTGGTCCTCGGTGATGGGCTTTCGCAGACGCATCGCAAGGAAAAAAAACACGGGACGCACAGTAAACTCATCGCAAATTAGTTCGCCACAGTAACAACGATGGTATTTTCAGGGTTACCAAATATACATTTTATTTGTTTGGTCGTATACACCCGGACCGCGTCAAACACAAAATACAATAACGTACTCCTAAAAAAAAAGAACAACGAAAGGACCGTACGACAAAAAAGACAAAAAAAAAAAGAAAAAGATCTGCCGACACACAAAAAAAAACGATGGCTCAGTTGCGCCACGAGTCGTTGCGGCGCTCGTTCGTCAGGTCCCGTCGGGTCAGTGTTCGCCCCGGTCACTCAATTGAGGGCCCGGGCGCGTCCGCGCTCGCTCGCGGTGGGTGGGTCGCGTCGCTCGGGACTCGGGGTGCTCCCCCTCGATCCGCGGGGGTCCTCGGCCCTCCATGCCTCTCCGCAATCCGGGCAATCTTTGACGGTAGTTCCCGCGGTGCCGCAGCGGAAACAAAAACGTCCCAGCCGCCTTGAACATTCGTTGTAGCGATGGTCCGGTTCCCCGCAATTCCAGCAACCAGTCGAGGAAGGAATCCATCGCCGCAGGCTCCCCGAGCGATTCCGGGTCGATCTTCTCCTCCGGCTGGAACGGATGCGCGACCGAACTCCCCCGGAGTCGGTCTGCGCCGCCCGGTCCCGTACTTCGGGCGCGGCCTGGGCGCTGGCGTCCGCCACAGGCGCGGTCGCCTGGACGGCCCGATTTTCCCGGGCGCCGCGGGCCCGGCGAACCCGAGCCAACTCTTCACTGAGGCCGTCCCAGAACCGAGGATGTCGTTCCCCAGCGGCCTCCAGCCATTCCGCGCATTCCTGGACGAATGCCCGGAAGCTCATCTTCCGGCTGTGGCGCAATACTAGTAGCTCAACCTATGAAGTAGAGGCGACAATATAGGGCTTCAAATCTTTAACATGAACTTTCCCGACCGCTCTATCCTCCTGGTCCGCGATCTCGTATACGACAGGTGATAAGACCTTCGCGATCTTAAACGGACCGTGAAACTTCGTGGCGAGTTTTGCTGAGATGGCATGCGCTGCGGATGACAATACATGCTGTCGCTTCAGTACTTGATCGCCGACGACAAAACGCCTATCGCGCCTACGCAAATTATAATATCGCGATTGTCTTTGATGAGCGGCTTCTAAATTTTCTACCACCCAGTCTCGCAACGCTTGGATTCGCTCCATTCGCTCTTTCCATTTCGCGGTCGCAGCTTCCTCGATTTCGATCTCGGGCTCCGGCCCCTCTCGCCTGGAGCTTACTGACGGCGGTTCTCTACCAAAATTTAGAAAGGCCGGCGTAGCCTGCAAGGACGTATGATACGCAGTATTGTACGCGAATCGAAATTCCGACAAATGTAAATCCCAATCTCGATGATCCTGCTCGATAAACGCCGTAATCATTGTTTTCAGTATGCGGTTCACTCGCTCTACGGGATTCGCTTGAGGGTGATACGGCGGTACTGTTACGTGCGCGATACCATGCTCTTCCGCGAAAGCTTTTACTTCTCGATTGATAAATTCTGTCCCGTTATCGGTCAAAATTATGCGAGGTGCTCCCCATCGATTAATAATTAAATCATCTCGGATCGCTTCTCGGATCTTTTTACCATTGGCCTTTCGGAGCGGGCAACATTCGACCCATTTTGTAAATAAATCCTGCAAAACCAGAAGGTACGCGAATCCACTCCGAGAGGCGGGAAAAGGGCCCATAATATCCGCGGCTACCACTGTCCACGGCGTTTCGACCTTTCTCCGCCCCATTAAGCCAGCGGGTACGTTCTGTTCGACTTTAGTTCGTTGGCAAGTATCGCAACGACGGGTATAATTCGCGACTTCCCTAAACATACGCGGCCAATAATATTGTTTCGCGACGCGCTGATACGTTTTCTCGGTGCCTAAATGACCTGCCTCCGGGGTATCATGGCTCGCTCGAATGACGTCAAGATGCGAATTTTTCGGAAGCACACGCTTCCATTGCTCCAAATCGTCTACTATCTGTGATACAACCGGGTTTGGTTTCCGGAAATACAGCTGATCGTTCTCGATTTTCCATCCTGGATATTTTCGTGGCTCAGTTTCGACATTTCGCACGCGTGTATCGTACCATTCGTCGCCCGTAATCGCGACGGCACACAATTCCTCGGCGGACTCATACATTCGCGATAACGCATCGGGAACATGGTGTAGCGCTCCTTTGCGGTGTTCGATTACGTAATCGTATTCTAATAACTCGAGAGCCCATCTCGCTAACCGACCTGTCGGATTTTTAAAATTATGCAACCATCTCAAACAGCTATGGTCGGTAATGACTCGAAACTTATAGCCTTCTAAATAGGGTCTGAATTTTCGAATCGCCCACACGATTGCTAGACATTCCTGTTCGGTCGTAGAATATTTCCTTTCCGCCTCCGATAATGCGCGGCTTGCAAATGCGATAACGTGTTCAACGCCTTCCGATTCTTGAGTTAATACGGCGCCTAAACCGACCGAACTCGCGTCTGTTTGAAGGACGAACGGTAACTTGAATTTTGGACACGATAACGTAGGTGGTGAAGTAATGCACGATTTTACCGCCTCGAATGCCAATTTTTTGTCATCCCCCCACTCCCAAGAGTAATTCTTCCGGAGGAGACGCGTTAACGGTTCTAATTTCGTTGCACATTGCGGTATGAATCTCCTGTACCACGACGCCATGCCGATAAAACGTCGTAGTTGCTTAATATTCTTCGGCGGCGGGTACTCGACAATCGGCTCGGTTTTATCGGGATCGACCTTCAACCCCTCTTGTTGTACTAAGAATCCAAGATATTTAACTCGAGATCGACAAAATTTGCTCTTTTCGGGATTAATAGTTAGACCGGCTTCTCTTATTCTATCTAATACGCGCTTCAATCAAACGAGATGTTCTTCAAACGTCCGAGTCACGATAACAATATCGTCTAAATAAGCAAAGGCATGCGGTTCCATTTCGGGTCCTATCAAGCGGTCAAGCAAATGTTGAAAAGTTGCCGGTGCTCCCGTGAGACCAAACGGCATTCTCGTGAAATGAAACAAACCTTTACCCGGTACCGTAAACGCGGTTAGCTCGCGACTATTATGTTCTAACGAAACTTGGAAGTAGGCTTGACTGAGATCGATAGTCGAAATGTATCGGGCGGCTCGCAATTTATCTAGGATCGCGTTCATGTAAGGCAGTGGATACGCGTCCTTTTTCGACACACTATTCAATCGTCGAAAATCGAGACAAAAACGATACGTGCCATTCGATTTCTTAACCATCACGACCGGGCTAGACCATTCGCTTTCCGATGGTTCTATAATTCCCGCTTCTAACATTTTGTCTACTTCCGCGTAAATTGCTTCCTGAATTTTCGGCGACACCGGGTAGTAACGCTGTTTAATAGGCGCGTGATTTCCGACATCTATCCGGTGTTGCGTTAAATTCGTCACGCCGGGCTTGTTCGGATCTCCCACGATTTCCGATTCGAGAAAATTTTTCAACCGACGCTCTTCCGTAGCCGATATCTCCACTAATCCGCAACAGATAGGCGAATTTCTACACGAGTTACGAGTTCGCGGTCGTCCGCGCTTATTCGCAATTTTTGGCAAATGCGTTCGGTTATCCGCCATAGGCGGTCGCTTCGCCCCCAACAAGATTCCCTCCGTCTTCACGGCGGCTTTTCTTGTCGGCGCGCCCTCGCTTTCCGAGGCGTTTACGCGGAGCGATGGATCCCCCCGTCCCGCATCGAACTCGTATTCCATAGTCGGGTTTTCCGAAAAATACCACCTCTTGGTCGCGAAATTTACACCAATTCCAAATACCGACAGGAAATCTACTCCGATTATACACGGTAACGCCAATGTTGGTAACGCATAAACTTTTAATGATTTTACTCGATGACGGAGCGTAATGGGAATTTCGATCTCCCCCTTTATTCGTGTGGTTTGACCCGTAGCCGTTGTTACGCGTCTGCCGTCCGAACTTCTAAACCGTAACTCTAATTCTTTCACCAATTCGACCGTCGATGGTCCGAGAAACGTACGACTCGATCCTGAATCCAATAACGCGAGGACTTCCTTCCCTAATATTCCGACACGTAAAAACAATAACGACAATTCATCACGACAACCAAACGCACTATACGAAAATTCACACTTATTTGACACGACACGAATAGGGGGTTTGTTTAAAATAGGAGTCGGGTTTCCCCCGCGAATCGACTCCTCTACCCGTTTCCCGTACAGTCGGGGCACGTACGTAATGTTACTTCGGCGCGACCGCAACGATAACAATGTTTTCGCGGCGCGGCCTCACAATCTCGCGAGAGATGACCGATGCCATCACAATTCCAACATTTTGCTGTAGAGACGCGCGACGGTCGTGTTCCCGTCGGCGTGGATCTTGTCGATGACGAACTCGAAGCCATAGATCCCGTCTCCGACGTCGAAGTGTTCGCGGCGCGGTCCCTTCGTCGCTTCTCCTTTCGCGATCCGGCCCCCGAATCCGTGGAGCTAGCGGAGGTATTCAGCGCGGCGATTGTATCGTGCCGATTCGCGTGACGACTAGCATTTCGCGGAGATCGATACGCTAAATCGGGAAATAATGATTTTTCGGGTGTCGGCGGCGCTCGATAGCGGTGCGCTAATTGGTGGTTGCCTTCCACGCGAGTCGCGACGTCCTCCAACGCGTCGAGATCTTCCACCTCGTCCCGGCGCATGGCGATTTGCAAACGCGGCAACAAATTGCGGAACGCGTAGCTAACTTGCTCGGAGTCGCTCCAGGGTGGTGCCAACCGGTCGAACATCGCCCGTAGACATGTGATATAATCCGCCACGGATTCTTGTTCCCCCTGGGTTCGCCTTATTATTTCGTCGCGAAGAGCGAATTGGAAATCGGGGTCCCCGAAGCGCGTACGCCACGCGGATTTAAAAGTCGCCCACGTAGTTAATCGATTGCGTTTACCGCGGAACCAATGTAGCGCGATACCAGACAAAAAGAATGGCAAACAGCGGAGAATGTCCTCATCCGCGACCGGCACTAAATCGCGACCTTCCTTAATTCGTATCAAAAACGTCTCGGCATCCTCCCCTCGAGTCCCCGAAAATTTCAAATTCCATTTCCGCATGACATTATACGCGGTCATCGCGGAATTTTCTGGTGTCCCGCGCGACGATTGGTGTCCGCCGAACGCGGAGTACGGGGAGATTGCGACGGTTCCCGCGCCCCTCGATCCGCCATGGGGCTATCCGGACGAACCGGCTCCTCCGGAGGGAGCTCCAGATGGTCGTAATCCGACATTTCGCCTTCTCCTTCCGCGAAAGATAATCAAATTCCGGTACGGTCGCCCCGCATGCGACGCAATAATCGAGCGGTTAAAATCGAATAACTTCCTTCGGTTGGAAGCCTTCGCCTATTTAATTCGTCAATAAGCTGTTCGTGATTTAATACGAAAACCCACTCGTCCTCGGGATCTACACGACTCATACGGTTTTCTCGACTTTCCTATTCGAAACGTAAACACACGCGACCGTTACACGACGAAAATAACACAGCGAATACCAAAAGAACAAAAACGATATCTCGAACAAAGAAACAATAATATTACACGAAAATATGAGAGCCTTGTTTTCGAAACTCTCGCGACGGTTAATTTCGAATTTAGATTCGCGACGAAATTTAATAATCTTTCCCCAATAAATATTTCCTGTTACTCTCGAAGACCGAACATATAAAATACGAACGATAAACTACCTTTCACGATCGAGAATTTCTTTTAGCGACGTTGGTTTTGGTCGCGGATCTCTAATATTCAGAGAAAAAGAAAATTCCTTCCCGACCGTTTCTCGCAAAGCCTAATTTTAACCGAAATTTCCCTAAAGCCAAGCGCCTCCTGCGCTCCTTCAAAATATTCAACGTGGCCCCACGTTGGGCGCCAAATTTTTGCGACGACTTTTCCTACCGTCTCGCGGCTGAGCGATAAAAGCGGCCGCCGACTCGTTCTCTCCGTCGCGCGGGTGTAAATTGCGCCGACGAACAGGAGCTAATTCGCCGAACAGGAGATGCGGAATGGTCGTTGACAAAAACGGGAAAACGGAGAAAAAGATCCACGCGCCAGGTGGGAACGGGATGTTAGGAGTTCCGCGCGTACCGTGACGAGATCCGAGAGATAATCGCGAGAATCGAACTTGGGCGCCAGATACGATCTTTCACGTATCAATTCGCGAAACACGAAATAAGCGCGAAATAAACGCGAAAGAAATTGCCGGAATTCGCCACGGGCTGACTAGCTCGCCTAACGGTAGAGGGGCAGGGCGAGTGTTGATCGAACGCGATAATTTATGCAAGAGGCGACAATTACGGGAACGACAAACACAACTGAAAGGAAACTCGTAAATTAAACAGAGAAATTAACAGATTTATTATAATAGCGGGAGCCGCAGCTCCTCGAGAATAGTAATGATAAACCGCGCGGATATACGGCTGCGGTAAAAGAAACGCGGCTGCGAGACTGGGTGTTAGACGCGGGGCGCGAAACCCCGTAATGTGTACGCCGAGACCGACCCGTTAGATCGGCCGGAATGTCCGCTCGGCTTGAATTACGCCTCGCACTGCGAAGAAATTGATTATTACGTTCGTCTATAATTCGGGCGCAAGTCCGAATCAATTCTCGATATCACCTCGCCAACGGCGACCTTATCGCCCGCTATTACCGCTAAATTACTATTACGCAACTTAAGATTAACAGGCAATTAATACAACGCGGACATGCTTCGATTTCGGACGGACAGATTACGCAGAATTGAATACTCGACACACACACGCACGCAATTCATGCAAGAATCGCAAAGAAACTCTCACAAAACGCGCTCACAATTTCGAGACGCGGTGCTTTACAGCCGATATAATACGTCGAATTTACGCGATTCACACTCTCACGTAACCTATATAATAATCGCGAAGGAAAGTTGCACCGGACGTGCACGCACAGTTTAGACGCGAAGATTCACAAACGAAAGACGAAAAAAATAATATAACAAATTGACGCGAATCACACTCACACTCAGACGACCGACATACAGTACGAACGAGTCTTAAACGCTAGACGCGCGAGAACCAACGCAAATATAATCTACGGAATCCGAATCTCCAGAGAGACGACACACGGTTTATTAGAAACGCGAGGTAATGTCTCGATCCGCGGAAACCGATACTTTCGAGGCTCCGGGGCTCGAATCGCTTGACGACGTGGCCGTGACGCGAAAATCTACACTAAAGAATCGGGCTTAGCCCGTACACCAAAGTACGAATTCACGGCGACGACGACAGAACGAAACGATTCCGGGCGCGATCGCGAGTGGCGAATATGGCGGAGGATAACCTCACCGGTACTTTTCCTCTCGTGGTGGTTACACGGGGTCAGCGACGTTGACGTCCTCTCCCTCGGGTCCGTCCTTCGCAGCTGCCGATCGCCGGGATCCTATCCGCTCGCTCTCGTCTCGTCTGTACGCTTGTATTTCGCACGCAAGCTCGCGCCAGTCTGATCCCGGATCGTCGCGATCCAGAATCGATACCTATGGGCCAGCCGGGGCTGCGCACACAGGGTGCGTATTATCGCGACCAATCACGCGTTATCACGCGCTGTGGCCGTCGGGCGGCGCGCTCACGGTTGTAACGGGGGTGCGCGCGCCCCCGGTATTACAAATAATAATTAGCTGGGGCCCTTTTCGCGGGGCCGTCGCGGGGTCTGAGGTGAACGGTTTGGCCGGAAGTATCGCTGCCACCCTTCCTTCCGTCTTTTCCGGGACCGCGTCACGCCATCGGGTTCAGAATTGCAGTCCCTCCGCGGGGACCGGATCCGCACGGGCCTGTGTCCTTGCGCGAGGATCCCCTCGCTGTCCCGTGCGTTGCGCATCACGTGTGCGGGTCCTGATCCCCTCGTGACGTAGCTAGTTTGGCCGTTAGATGTTTTGGATTTCCAAGTTGCTGGCTCCTTGCCCCTCCAAGGTCTTCCTTGATTGGCGATCGTATTTTCCGTGACGCTTCAGCGACTTTCCGCTCCTTCTTCCGATGAGGCTCCCAAATGAATTATTCATACGAAAGAAAATCATAAACGAAATTAATATTACGCTCAAAATCTCAATTAATGACGCCTCTCTGGAGGTAACGGTACGGTTCTCGCAATGATTCGACTGGCGCGGCCCTTCAGCCCGCGCTTTTCGATCGGAGAGGAACTCGGCGGACGCGCGCGAGTCGGCAACGTCACAATACAAAGTATTAATAGTATAGTAAAATCTATAAATGGGAGTAAAACTGGGAATGCATGTAAAAGAATTATTTATGTTATTGAAAACGAGGGAATTATGGAAAATTTTGAAATGATTAGTATAAAGCATTTACAGGAAATTGTTATGGGACTACCGAAAAAGAAAGGTACAGAGGAGGGAATTACTAGCAATATATTAAAAACAGTATTTTGCGTAATAAAAGAGGAATTTGTTGATATAATAAATAATTCTTTGAAGGAAGGTTGCTGTCCAAAAGGTTGGAAAACGTCTACAATAATACCGATTCCAAAAGTAGAGAAAGCTAGAAAAGCAAGTGAATTTAGGCCTATAAATATGTTACCAATATTTGAAAAAGTGTTAGAATTAGTAGTTAAAAAGCAAATTGAAACGTATTTGGAAAATAATTGTATTATAACAGAACATCAGTCGGGCTTTAGAAAACAGTATTCGTGTGAAACAGCGATTCAAACAGTCATTGATGAATGGAAATTGATAGTTAGTGAGGCAAAAATGGTAGGGGTAATTTTCATGGATCTTAAGCGAGCCTTTGAAACAATAGATAGAGAAAGATTATTAGAGAAATTATATCAATATGGAATTAGGGGAATGGTTATAGAATGGTTAAGATCATATTTAAAGGATAGAACACAATAGGTTCAATTTAATAATAATAATAAATGGTCTAAATTAATGACCACAGAATATGGAGTACCGCAAGGATCTGTATTAGGACCTTTGTTATTTATAGTATATATAAATGATATAATAAAAATCTGTCCAGAAGGATGTAGTATAAAAATGTTTGCAGATGATACGTTAATATATGTAACTGGAGAAAGCAGCGCGGAATTAGAGAGCAAAATGAATATGGCATTTACTATAGTAGAAGAGTGGATGAATATAAATAAGTTAAAAATGAATGCAGGAAAAACGAAATATATGATTGTTAGAAGTATAAGAAAAGAACTGCGAGGTAATATAACATTGAAATGTTTGGATGGAACTGAGATTGAACGTGTGGAAATAATGAAATACCTAGGCATAATTATTGACGATAGACTACGATTTAAGGACCACTGTGATTATATGCTAAAGAAAATAGGGAAAAAAACGAGTTTTTTGAATAGAATAGGTAATTATATATCGGCATACACTAGATGTATTGTATATAAGACAATTATAGCACCTCACTTTGAGTATTGTGCGACGCTGTTAATTGATATGGGAGAAACACAGCTGAGTAAATTGCAAAAAGCACAAAACCGGGCCATGAGGATCATATTGCAATGTGATAGACATACCAAAGTGGAGCGTATGCTGCAAGCGCTGCAGTTTATGTCCATAAAACAGAGGCTATATTATAATGTGTGTATATTTATTTTTAAGATTTTAAGGAACATGTTACCGGAGCAATTAAGAAATAGATTAGAAATTGTGGGAAATGAGAGTGAAAGGCAAACACGACAAGCTGGGGATATTGCAATAAAATATCGCAGAACAAGGAGTGCGCAAAAGAGTATGTTTTACGAAGGAGTAAAAATGTATAACGCCTTGCCAGCTGAAATAAAGCGGAATGAAAGAATTGTGCCGTTTAAGCGAATGTTAAAGGAGTATATTGTAATTAATGTAAACTAGATTTATATTACAAATAGCTGAGGAAGCTAATAAAGATCAATCAATCAATCAATCAATCTCTCTCTCTCTCTATCTCTATCTCTTTCTTTTGCCTATTCGTCGTCTCTTCTTTAACTTTAAATAAAACATTCATATATTAATTATATATCCAGCTGTTGTTGATTTATATACCCAATATAAATAAGAGTAAAAATTTGAATATATATGTTTTTTAAATATATCAGTGCTGGCATTTTATCAAATTTTAATGAGAACTTTTGTTACTAGAGTATTGAGCTATTACATTTGTGATACGCACGTTCCTGAGACTAAGTGACGCGCTCCTTAGTTACGAGCGTCCGGCGCTGCGTTGCTAAAATCCGAGCAGTAAGAGGGAAGCAGTAGGCGTGAGTCAAGAAATCCGGCCGAAAGTTGCAAGTAAATCCCAGCACTGAAGTATATCATACATCAGTGCTGGGATTTACTTGCACATTATTATATTTGGGCATTCTTATATACGGACGCTCCTGAGACAAAGCGTCGCACTCCTTAGTTATGCATATCTGGCGTCTCGTTGCTAATGCACGAGCGGTGAGTGGGGGGGCAATAGGCGTGAGCCACGGAATCGGGCCGAAATGTGCAAGTAAATCTCAGCACTGTCATACATATATCTATAAGTATATCTATACGTATATCTATTCGATTACCAAATAACAAAATAAATAACTCAAATAAAAATTTTAATAGTTAAAACATATTTAACTTTTGCATTTTTTAAAATAAAATATTATAACACGTAATAATGTATAAATTTCGTTTTTATTACTCTTTCGCTTTTATCTTCGACGAGTGATCAAAAAAATGGATTGAATATTTTGAGAAAAATAAATATCACTGTTCTATTTTATATTAACAATTACATAATATTGAGCATATCGCACAAAATAAAATTTATTATAAAAAAATAAAAATAAAATAAAGAGTTATAAAATAATAAATACAATATTATTACTTAATATTCTTCTTCTTTTTTCCTTCTCTCTCATCTCTCATCTCATCTCTCTCTCTCTCTCTCTCTCCCCTCTTACCCTCTCCCTCTCTCCCTCTCACCCTCTCTCCCTTTCCCTCTCCCCCTCCCTCCCTCTCTCTCTCTTTTGATTATTCTTCCACTTCTTTAATTTTAAATAAAGCTTTCTTCTTTTTTCTTCTTCTCTCTCTCTCTCTCTCTCTCTCTCTCCCTCTCTCTCTTTTAAAATTAAATAATATAAATAACATTAATAATATATTCAATAATATTTATTAATATATTTAATAATATTTATTAATAATATTTAAAAATATTTATTAATAATATTTAAAAATATTTGCGCACACGCAAATAAAAGAACACTTCCGTAAAAGGAGAACAACTTTATACACGGAAATATTATGTACAACAGAATACAGCATTCATTAATATTCGTAACCGAATATGACACGCGTCTTTCCAGGTCGAAAGCCCCCGGAAAACAACCACCCAACTTTGTTTAACAAAACCCCCTCGTTGTTAGGGAGAACGCCTTGCAGCTAATGTCTCGTCAAGCATCCATCACGAACATAACACCGAGCGTCCAGCGCGAACGTAACACTGCCCTCCTTCTTCAAGATTGTCGTCCCGACAATCAGTGATCGACAAGTCTATGTTGAATGGGTTGACTGTAGTCCACTTCTTCCAAAGCGAAGACTCCAGGTTAGGTCATTGCCACAATGACTCCTTGCTCTACCCTGAGCTGCTGCTGCAGGTTACCGAGCATCATTACTTGGCCCCAATCACACGCTTTCCAGGAATTCACAGGACACTGCTATCGAACCCTCTTCATTCTCGTCAACTTCAGGGTACCAAAAATGGTCTCTTGCCCTACCTCGAACTGCTGCCACGAGTTACCAGGCTCCATTTTTCTCCGGTCTCCACCTACGACTTCGGGACCTCCTTGAAGATTCAGGGCACCAAAAATGGTCTTTTGCCCTACCTCGAGCTGCTGCCACGAGTTACCAGGCTCCATTTTTTTTCCATTTCCACCTACGATTCTGGGACTTCATTGCGGATTTTCTTGAAGATAGAGAGCTGGCCACTTCCTTCTTTTTCAACTTCCGCACGTTCGCATAGGATTTCCGCTCTTTCTCACGTAAACCTCCTCGATGTTAGTGCTGCCTCAATGCAATCTTGCAAGTCTTCGGACAAGGGGGGGAAAACTTTCTGAGGACCCAAACGTCTCGTAAGACTAACCTTGCCCCTGCCTCGGCATTCGCCCTAGTCCCACGGAAAACCTCAGTCGAAAACCGGGGAGAGGCAGTCTTCAAAAATTAAATATCTTTCTTCCTGTAGAGACTGACGGCAGTTTCAAAGGGGAAGGGAACACTTCAGTCATCAGGGAACGCTTGGAGATCATGCTTTCTGAAACGGGCAAAATATTTAACGCAGAAAACAGAAAAATGTTTTTCTTTAACAAATAAATTAATTTTTAAATGGGACTCTGAGCTTCAAAGATTTTTTTCAACTATCCCTTAATCGCGTTTTCCTGTTTGCTAGGACAATCAGAACGGAAATGCCCAGTTTTTCCGCATGTCCAACATTCCCTATTAAAATTTTCTCTTCTCTCTTCGAAACCTTCCCCTTGAATAATTTTTAAAGTTGTCGCCCTCTCTATTGCCGAATTTAAAGAATCAACATTCTCGAGTGGAAGGGTTTTTCTAACAAAGTTATCAGAAACAGCGGAAATAAATTGTGCGCAGGCAATTCTTTCGCGAACCTCAAGCGGACATTCAGGATAAGCGAGGCGCACGAGTCTTTCAAGCTCAGAGCCAAGGGTAGCCAAATCTTCCCCAGCTTTCTGTTTACGGTTCGAAAATTGCGTGTAAAAATACTGAGACAGATGTCCCTCCCCAAAACGCAATTCGAGTTTAGATTTCAATTCCGAAAATTCCAAACTCGACACATCTTGTACCGCTTCTAACACAGAACGCGCTTTGCCCCTCAAACACGCAGCAAGAAAAATTCCCGCAGCGGCACCGTTCCATCAAACACGTCCGGTTTTAATTTAAAACCTACTTCCGCGCGTATGTTGTTTTCCGCCGCGTTTTCGCCCCGCGAATTCCCGACTCTAGAAATCGAAGGACTTAGCTGGTTATTTCCTTGCAGCCGCGGGAGCTCATCTTCAAACTGTTGAAGTCTCGCTGTGAGCTCCGTTTCCCTCCGAGCTTGTTCCTCGCACATTCCCCGCATCTCTTTCAGTATCGCTCCAAGAGATGTTGTTTCCGTCGTGGGCCTCATATCGTCAGTAGGTGGTGTCTCTGTCCTCGCTCGGGTCCTTCTCGGTGAATGTACCGTACTCATATTCGTACTCCGATATCGAGATGACGATCCCGGACGAGCACCCAAAATGTTGCGTTTGTCGCACTCTCTCTTTCCTTTCCTTTCCTTCCCTTCCCTTCCCTTCCCAACCCTTCCCTTCCCTTCCCATCCCTTCCCTTCCCGTCCCTTCCCGTCCCTTCCCGTCCCTTCCCGTCCCTTCCCGTCCCTTCCCGTCCCTTCCCGTCCCTTCCCGTCCCTTCCCGTCCCTTCCCGTCCCTTCCCGTCCCTTCCCGTCCCTTCCCGTCCCTTCCCGTCCCTTCCCGTCCCTTCCCGTCCCTCCCGTCCCTTCCCGTCCCCTTCCCGTCCCTTCCCGTCCCTTCCCGTCCCTTCCCGTCCCTTCCCGTCCCTTCCCGTCCCTTCCCGTCCCTTCCCGTCCCTTCCCGTCCCCCTCCCCGTCCCTTCCCGTCCCTTCCCGTCCCTTCCCGTCCCTTCCCGTCCCTTCCCGTCCCTTCCCGTCCCTTCCCGTCCCTTCCCGTCCCTTCCCGTCCCTTCCCGTCCCTTCCCGTCCCTTCCCGTCCCTTCCCGTCCCTTCCCGTCCCTTCCCGTCCCTTCCCGTCCCTTCCCGTCCCTTCCCGTCCCTTCCCGTCCCTTCCCGTCCCTTCCCGTCCCTTCCCGTCCCTTCCCGTCCCTTCCCGTCCCTTCCCGTCCCTTCCCGTCCCTTCCCGTCCCTTCCCGTCCCTTCCCGTCCCTTCCCGTCCCTTCCCGTCCCTTCCCGTCCCTTCCCGTCCCTTCCCGTCCCTTCCCGTCCCTTCCCGTCCCTTCCCGTCCCTTCCCGTCCCTTCCCGTCCCTTCCCGTCCCTTCCCGTCCCTTCCCGTCCCTTCCCGTCCCTTCCCGTCCCCTCCCGTCCCTTCCCGTCCCTTCCCGTCCCTTCCCGTCCCTTCCCGACCCTTCCCGTCCCTTCCCGTCCCTTCCCGTCCCTTCCCGTCCCTTCCCGTCCCTTCCCGTCCCTTCCCGTCCCTTCCCGTCCCTTCCCGTCCCTTCCCGTCCCTTCCCGTCCCTTCCCGTCCCTTCCCGTCCCTTCCCGTCCCTTCCCGTCCCTTCCCGTCCCTTCCCGTCCCTTCCCGTCCCTTCCCGTCCCTTCCCACCCCTTTCCTATCCTTTCCTTTCCTTTCCTTTCTTTTCCATCCGTCCGTCCGTCCGTCCATCCGTCGGTCTAGCTCCGATAACGGAGAGCATTAAAATATGCAATATATTGCAAAAGGCAACTCCATCCGAATAAATCATCAATTTCCACATTCACGTTTCCCATTGCTTTAAAAAAATAAGTTCAATCATTATGTCAAAAAAAGTTAAATAGATTAAATTTTGTCCTTGAAGTATTTAGTCCAAGAAAATAAATAATTTGTATTATATAAACAAAATTATTACCTTAGGTCTCTTTTTTGACTGATGCTTAACATTTCTATTTCAGGCTCTAACTCTGACGCTTTTAATTCAACTATGTATGTGATATTTTTGATAAAATTCCCACAAGATTTGTTTTGCTATATTAACATAAATATGCAACTCATTGCTTAGCCATAAGTGACCTAAAAATATTAATGACGCATTAATTATAATTATATGTAAAATATAAATAAACATTCACACATTTCCAGAATCAAAAGTTGCGAGTAGCCAGATCCGCAGAGCTAGATCCATAAAATGTTTGTGGACACTATTGAAGTGCTTCGATATGATATTCATTATTTTGTTTCGAAGTCAATTAATAATAATGTGTATTCAATATTGTTGCTTTTATGATATTTTTGATAGAATTTTTACAAAATTTATTTTGCTACATTAACATAAACTCATTGCATAACCATTTGTAAGTTAATCTAAAAATATATTAATTATGTATTAATTACATTTATATATAAAATATAAATAAACATTATTATAACATTATATACATGAATGCGCGTACACGCGTATAATTACCAGCTCATCGTTATCGAAAACATGGGCAGCGAAAATCTCCAAATATTCCTTCAATGCTTTCATAATCATTTTCCAACAATATATTTATCACAAATATGTTAATTGATAATGCACAAATTCATTCAAGCATTGTGTATAAAGCATTCGCTCTGTTTCGCTAATATAATCTAAATTTGCTCAATATAATATCGATTAGATGAAATCACTTCTCTTCCTTATACTATTCGCGATACTCTTAATAACCGTTAATCACTTTTTCACTCTTCTTCTTGTGTTGCACTTTTCCGCAGTATACTATAAGCATATTTATAATAAATCAATAAATGCAAAAAATATTTGATCTCTTCTGGTTTTATCATTTATTAGAATACATTTTAAGAGGAATTATATACTGTTTAAGTGTATATTTTTATTCAATAGAATGAACTTGTTGCATATTCATATTAAATATGTAAATATGAAACAAGTCCATCCGTTTCGTAATAAAAAGAATTTTCTTTCTATTGCTTTCTATATTTTGATATTTATTCACTTATATTATTTATATTTAATTAAAATAGCGAATAGAGTCAGCGCGGGAGTTAGTGCGCATACATTATTTAGATTTATTCACCGATAGCAACGAGTATCGATTTGTGATATTACGAACGTTTCGATCCTTTTTAGGATTTTCTTCAGCGTGGTTAATAAAATTATTGAAAAAATTATAAATTATAATAAATAGACGCAAACATGATATATAGCGCAACGGATAAAAGCGCAATAGTCATAATCGGAGGAAACATATAAATCGATTTCATCAACAAAAAAAAACATAGTTATTCGAATGGTGCCAAGGTCGATTAGGCATGGTCTTGATATAGATGTACCAAGAGTCATATTCTCGAAGTAATTAACCATCCACTCTCATCTCTGGCTGACCGGCTACAAAGTTCGTGTGAATCTATCCGGATTATTTTGGATATATTTAAACATGCTCATAAAGCAATATTCACGCACTTCCTGGAATCAACAAGGACGGAGTGAACTCTCCATTATGGATCGTGAAATATGTACATTTTAAACCAGATAAATCAAAAATAAATTAGATAAAAACCATATAATAAGTCAGAGAAAATAAAATAAATAACAATAAAAGCTAAAAATCAGATAAAAATTAAGTTAAGTTAAAAAAACAGTCAATGACATAAAAAGTAAGAAAAATTAAAAAAGTAAAAAATTAAAACCGAGAAAATTCATTGTTAGAAATTAACTTTGTGTCAAATACCTCAAGGTATGCTCTTCATATTTATCTAGTCAGAGAATCAGGTGGTCCATCTCTGACGAGTGCTCGCAGTGAACTGACAGGTCTCCTCTGTGAGAGAGAGACGGGCCATGTACGGAAAACAAGTTGTGAATGTTCTCGATCTTCAAATTTTTGACAATTTGTTTATAACGGTCGCATACATATCAGGTAGGCATTTCGTGTCTGTTTGCAAGTTAATACTATTTCTCTGTTTCTTGATAAAAATCATCTCAGACAGCCAACGCTTATTGAAAAGGGTTCTCTATCCAGTATGTCAACATCTTCCCAATTAAAATTATGGTTAAAATCTATTCTGTGGTCAGTCACGACGGAATGAGTGGTTGTGTTTCTATTGATATGGTATCGATGTTCGGAAATTCTTTTAATTAATTTTCGTCGAGTCTGTCCTACATAAGAAGCGTCACAGTCTGCACAATTAATTTTGTAAACAACATTTTTAGAATGATATTTTGGAATAGTATCTTTATGTGTTTTAATATACCTATTTAATTTATTTAGACTAAAATATGATAATTTGACATCGAGATCTTTAGTAATATTGATAAACTTTTCAGAAATGTTGGGAATATAAGGAATAGTGAAATATACAGTCTTAGATCGATTCTGTACACTGATATCATTTCTGTCATAAGTTGAATTATTTAAAAGTGTTTTGAGTCAATGTTGGATAGTATGGAAGATAAAAGACAGCGGATAGGAATTATCCAATAAAACCTGTATAACAAAGTTGATATTCTTCTTATGAAACACAGGATTCGATAGTAAAAATGCTGTATCTAGGAGACCGATGACTGTGCCTTTTTTCTGGCATAAAGGGTGTTGCGAAAAGAAATTGAGATATCTGCCGGAAAAAGTCTCTTTGTGACCAATCATAAATAATGTGATTATTTTTTATTACCATTGTGATATCTAAAAAGTTTAACCTATTGTTCGAGCCGATTTCTATTGTGAACTGTAATCTCTGGTGGAATGAATTAAACGTGTTTAATGTATAGTCAATTAAATCTGACGGGACTGCAAGGGCTACATCATCTACATATATAAAATAAAATTGAGGTGTGAAAATTAAAATTGATAGTGCTTTTTTCTCAAAATCCTGCATCACTATGTCCGCAATTATGGGCGATAATGGTGAGCCCATCGGTGTTCCGAAAGTTTGTTTATAAATAACCATTGAAAATAAAAAACTGACTCTATTCGCTATTTTAATTAAATTTATGTTATTGGCTATAAGAGTCTGTACTCATTAGTTTATTATTATTTATATTATTATTATTGATTATACGATTTGTATATAGTTTAACTTCTGTATTAAAATTATATCTATAAAAATAAAATTATATCTTATTAAAATTATATCGTGTTTTAAAACCTGTTAAGTGATTGACACTAAGAGATTAAGCATTAAGATACATTGTGATTGTGTCCGCTGAAATTCAATATGGTATAAGCTTTGTAAATATATACTGTTTATATAATTCCTTTTAAAAAAGAATAATATTATACAGAGGGCTAATAGGAGCCATGCGTAAGGTAGAGAACGCAAAATAGATCTAATGATTAAAATTAATAATTTAATAAATAAACGTTTCGGTCCATCTTCGGGCCATCTTCAGTATAGATATAAAAAATGTCAAAAGTCGTCCATAACTGAAAATTGATACATGATAAACGGTGTGATATATATTAGAAAAGAAAGTGGATAAAAACAGTATACGTAATCAAGATAAAAACATACGTCACAAATAAAAGAAAAGGTCAAGAGTCGTCAAATTCGGAGTTTAATTTTAACGTCAATCATGCGCCCTAAACGAAAATCCTCAAGTGAAGCTTTCTATCGGTTCCAGCCGTTAGAAAACATGCAGCACATAAGATGCATTCCATCTGAGAACATTGTCACCGCTATTATGTGATATATAAATGAAGGAAGCACTCACCATGAGGATGTGAGAGCACAGAAGAAGACAAAATAACGAACCACACATGTCATTTACTAAAACACAACTAATCTTAAATAACTGTGTTCAAAATAAAAATCAGAATTAATATATATATATATATATATAACAAACATAAAGTCTAACGTTCAAACAGATTCTCCAATATAGGTAAATAAGCGAGGTTGTCTGTGTCGCTCTGTAAATTTACATAAATGTAAATACGTAAGTTTATTTACATATTATAATTATTTAAAAAAAATTTTTTAATTAATTATATAAATAATCAAATTAATCAAATTAAATTTTAAAAAAATAAGAAATAACAAAAGTGAAAATGGCAATGAAAAATATAATAAAATTATCAAATTACAACATAAATATACAGCAAAATGCATGGTTGGAAAATGCCCGTATGGACGTATTTCAAATGTTACTAAAAATTATACGATCAAACGAACTTATCTTAAGTGAAGTTCGATCGTAATTATATGACAGCCTCGTTCGAAGGGATTAATAAATGTAGTAACGCTAGTTTCTGCCATGTCGCCACAAATTTCAGAGTTCAAAGAAAAAGAAAGGACGGCTGGGTCCTTCGTTCATTCTCCTGCATGCTTCATATTTTTAGAGCTTGTTTTTTAAAGGAAATTATTGCCAAGAAAAAAGGGTAGGGAAATATATAAAGGGTGGGAGTGTAATCCCTTCGAACGAGGCTGTCATATAATTACGATCGAACTTCACTTAAGGTAAGTTCGTTTGATCGTATAATTATATTTCCCGCCTCGTTCTCGGGATTAATAAATGTAGATGTTTAGAGATAATAATTTCCTTCTTTCGTTTTTCTTTACTAAATGTGAAAGGCATTTTTAAAACTTTAACATAAACAGGTTTAGGCTTATAAATATGTTATGATATAAAAACTATGTTATTTTAAAACCGAAGAAATAAAATTTTCTTTTTCAGAACAAACAGGGCGATTATAAAATTTGGCAAAGACTTGAGAGTCTCTTGACCATCCCGCAGCATTTTTAATAATAGATATGTCTATGCCTTTTTTAAAATCTGCAGATGTAGATGCATGTCGCGTGCTGTGCGCGGTAAAACCTTTAATACCGCTTTTAACAAGCACCGTTTTTAGCCAACGACTAATTGTTTGAGCTGAAACCGCCTTATAAGGTTTTTTAATCGATATAAATAGATTTGTAATATTTCCTCTAAGATCTTTAGATACCTCAAGGTATCTTTGAATTGCTTTTGCCACACAGACCTCAGGTTTTTCCTTAAAGAAAGGGAGGAAAAATATCGGTTGACATATTCCTGCTTTCGATGTTTTAATGAGATCCGGAATTTTTATTTCGATACCCTCGGAAGATATTTTTATATTTTCTATTTTAATCAAAGAAAAGGTTTGCACCCTGTGTCCCGTGCCCAAGGCTAATAACATAATTGTTTTCTCCGTAAGCTGACCGAAATCTAGATTTTCAATTATTGCCAATTACTCAGATATTTTAGTACTGTTGAAATGTCCCAGATTTTATTATATTTAGGACGACAAGGTCGTAATCTATAAACCCCTTTAAAAAAACGGTGAATTATTTGATCATTAGTAATGCTATTTGATAATATTAATGATACAGCTGATCTGGCCGAGTTGAGTGTGCCAAAAGAAGCTCCCTTGTTGAAACTTTCGGTAAGAAATTCTAAAACATTGATTGCATTCGATTCATACGGATTATAGCTCCGTTCGTTGCAGAACTTCCACCAACTCTTCAATGCGACATTGTATTGGTTAATAGTTCCATTAGCCAAAGAGGCTATGAGAATTTCTAATGTCGGTTCCGTGAGGTTTCGTCTTCGATAAGCTTCCCTGATAGCAGTCCTGCAACCAGGGTAAGCGAGTGACATAACTCGTGTTGTTGGGTTCTGCAAGGAGACAAGAGCAGGGAATTTGAAGGTCTAAATTTTATAAGGTCACTTATTAATAAAGAATTAAATATAGGAAACCATGGTTGAGAAGTCCATAATGGAACAACCACAATTCCTTCGGCTTGTTCTAAACGAATCTTATTTAGTACTCTATGTATCACTGAGAATGGCGGAAAGGCAAAGAAAAAATATTTCCTCCATGAAATTGTGAAGGCGTCGATAGCAAACGCCTCTGGGTCTTTGTGCCAAGCACAAAAAATTTTGCACTTTGTATTCGCCCTTGACGCAAACAGATCAATTTCCGGCTCTCCCAAAATTTTAGTAATTTTATTATACGCGAAATCTGCTAATTCCCATTCTGTATCAATATTTTTCGTTCTGGACTCTCTATCGGCATCCGTATTTTCTTCGGATGGATATAGGCTGCAAATATCCATAATTTTCGATGTTCACACCATTGCCATATTTCTCTAGCTAAATTATTGAGATGGGGGTATTGTATACCACCGGCTCTATTGATGTATGCGATGGCAGTGGTGTTATCTATACGGACTAGGAGTTCACAATTTTGTAAATCGGACGCAAATGATTTTATTGCTAAGAAAGCAGCTGTTAGCTCTAATAAATTTATGTGATAGGATCTTTCCGACTCTTTCCAAAAACCATGGATATTCTCGCCTTCACAATGGGCTCCCCAGCCCGTAATGGAGGCATCGGAAAATATTTCTTTTTCAAAAGAGAAAGTTTTTATACGGTTACGTGCCACCGGAATTTTATTTGACCACCAAATTAAATCCTCTTGCAGATATTCTGGCAAGATCATGTTTTGATCATAATCTCCGTCCGTAATTAGGAGAGCAAGGAACTTAGCTCTCTCAAGTCTCTTTGTATATGTCCAAGAATATTCGATTGCCGGACAGCTTGCTACAAGACGACCAATAAGTTGAGCAAATTCTCGAATTGTGCATTTTGTTTTGTTCCTGAAGGATAAAACTAAGTTTCGATTATTTATACGTTTTTCTTGTGTTAGTTCGAGAGTCATGGTCCTAGAATTTAACAAGAAACCTAAAAATTCGCATAAATTACTAGGAGAAATTTTGCTTTTTTGATAATTTACCATAAAACCCAACGATTCTACAAGAGCAATCGTTTCTTGAATATTTTTTCGGCATGATTCGTAAGAATCCCCGACAAGGAGGAAATCATCTAAATAAACCACCGATAAGAAGTTTTTCTTCCTTAGTTCATTCACTACCGGTTTTAAAACTTTTGTAAAAATGTAAGGACTGATATTTAATCCAAAAGGTAAGCACGTAAACTCATAGAGTTGTCCTTCAAATGTAAATCTTAAGAATTTTCTATCTTTTTTGTCTATCGGAATAGTAAAATACGCATCTTTTAAATCTATATGACCTAAATACGCTCCCGGGAACAATAATCGGCAAGCTACTTTAATGTCCTCCAGTTTAAAGTGAGGAGCATTTATAAATTTGTTCAATTTCTTTAAATTGAAAATAAAACGTTTAGTACCATTCGGTTTGTCAACTAGAAGAAACGGTGAGATAAATTGATCCTCGATGGGGAAACAAGGTTCTATTGCGCCCATTTGCTGCAATTTTTTAACCTCTGTTTTAATCCAGAATTTTTCTTTTTTGGACCATTCTCTACTAGAGGGAACGGCAGTTTGTTTGGGAGTTGAAACAAATGGAATTTTGTATCCGTTTATGATTTGTAAAATAAGGTTATCTCTTGTAATACGCTGCCAATTTTCCCGAAAATTTTTTATTCTACCGGCAATCCGTACCTCTAGCGTCTGTAATAGGTTGACGTCTTGTTGGGTTGGCGATTCTGACTGTACTGGCGAGATGATGTCTGTCTGGATCTCTGGGAGACAGTGGACCTTCCCTGCTGTCGAGCCTTGCTCGCCTGAGATGTCTCCTGATTTTTCCCAGACGAGCTCTTCTGGTTTAAAAAATTTGATTTGTTAAAAGGTTTTTTCAGGGGAACCTGTGGTTTGAGATCCTTTCCCATTTTTTCCAATGATCTTGCTTCCTTGAGTTTTTCTCCCAATTTATCATCAAAAAGGAGCGGTCCGATATCTGTGTTCTCGAGTAGCGTTTTTGTTTTCTTCTGTAACCCAGGAAGAATAAATGCTCTTCGTGCAACTGACTCTTTGTGGTGTAGTTCCGCAATGAGCTCCCCGCATCGGAAATGTATTCAATCAATTTTAGATTATCTAGTGCCTCGTCTTTTGAAAAAAGCTTCGTGATCGCTAAGCTCAAGGCTGACAAGGCCGATCCCGCTAAATTCTGCGAGTCACAGAAATGATCATCTCTTTTTGAAGCTGTTTCATTTAGCGAGGCTTTTATCTCTGGGTTTAACTCCGGGGCCTCTAGACAGCAAATACCTTTTCGGGAGTATTTATCGAGCATTTCTTTTTTCACTTCTTTTGGAAGGCCTTTAGACAAAACAAATCTCCATCTCGAGGCCAAATCCGGATGCATATTTTGTTCTGGATCGGGAGGTGAAGCTAGATCTTTCCCGAGAATTTTTAATACTTCCTCGTTTAGTGGTTGGGTTACGACTGATGACAGATTTTCGTTTCCGTCCACCGTATCCTTCTGCTCGCATGACGGATCGCCTTTATCGGCGCTTGCCTCTTCCGGAGGCAAATCTTCCACGATCTCAATATTCTCTTTATCTGCCCCTTCCTCTGTAAGGGTTCCTGGAGAAAACGAGAGTATCGTTGGAAAAAGAAATGAGAATCTGTATTTTATACAGACTTCGTATTTTGGTATTTGTTCCATCTTGTGAATGGACTCTAACCAACAATGAGTCACGTATGCTCGACGTCCGGTATATGTCTCATCTTATGAATGAGCTCAACCGACTTTGAGAACCTAAAAAAGGGAAAATTTTCCTTACCACTCAATGTATCGGGAGAAAGGGATTTCCGATCGTCATGTCCTTCCCAAGACTCATCTCGATACAAGGCTGGAGAACGGACATCTTGTCTCGATAGATGAGAGACCTTGTTTTCTAGTTTCTCTAATTTGCGTAGAATCCTTTCCATGTTGTCTTTTTTCTCCGAATGTTTTCTTTTTCGCGATTTCCCCATCTTTTTAACAACGGGGAAAAGAAAAGAAAATTGTGATTTTTTCTGAAAATTTGTAAGAAAACGAACTCTGCGCGTGCAACGACAACGAGCACACAAAAAACGATATGAAGCATGCAGGAGAATGAACGAAGGACCCAGCCGTCCTTTCTTTTTCTTTGAACTCTGAAGTTTGTGGCGACATGGCAGAAACTAGCGTTACTACATTTATTAATCCCGAGAACGAGGCGGGAGATATAATTGCTCTTCTTTCTGTTTTCGTGATACATGGAGAATTCAATGTCCCGAAAAAATAGAGCCTATTTCAGCAATGTAAAATCATATACAAATCTTGCATAGCAGTATGTCGAAATATGTGGTCACTGGGTATGTGCTATTACGATATCAAAGTAATATACACATATTATTTAAATGTGTTATTATTAATATTAAATTAAAATAAATGTATTTTATTATTACTATTATTATTATTACTATTAGAAAATGTAAAAGAAGAACGATAATGTGGGATTGAGACATGCGAATTTAATAAATATTAGTTTTGCCTGTGAAATTTCAAAGTTAATAAATCTTACTATCATTAGATTTAAAATTTGACTTTTTTTAAAATAAATTTTTTGAACTCGTCGATTTTGTATTATTTTATAAATTTATTGCATAGTACAAGAATATTTTTATTTAGCATTTATTAATACAACATAGTAGCATTTATTTATTATTACAATATAAAATATAAATATTAACAAATATGCAAATCATATAAAAAAACAAAAAGAAAAAGTGAGAACAAAAGTATTATTGCAATTATTAAAAGACATGATGATAGTTGCCCGCACGCACACGCGCACGCACGCACGCACGTATACAGGGTGGTCCTCGTAACGGTCGCCACGATTTTTAAGGCACTTACAATAATCTGACATAAAAAAGTCATAAACAGAAATTTATCAGTTTCTAACCGGCAACAAATTGCAATAATAGAAATTGACCAAACATTTTTTTTTCCATAAAAAAGCAAGGTCACCTTCAATTTTTTAAATGGAACTGCTTACTTTTTATTGCATATTCTTGTAGCTTATCTCGAGAGCTTTTCAAAACACTATAATAAAGTATTTTTTCATTAAGTACTTTTTGAGTTATTTTATATTTTAATCTGACATATTTTGATATAAAAATTAAAATATCTCGTAAAATATTTAGTTTTCGATAATCTTACCGTAACACTTTTATGTACAGAATAATGAGACAAATCAATTAGTTTTAAAAAAAACGAATAATTGTTTAAAAAATACATTATAAATAATTACATACTTTTTCTTAAAAACAATTATTTTTTTTTTACTTGACGCTGCTAAATTGAATATATGCTAATCTAATTAACGTGTTATTTATATTTCGAATTTAACAGCGCCAAGTTTTTCTCTAATTGAAAAGTTATTTTATACTTAAATTTATCTTTTGAATTAAAAATTTTTTTCACTTAAATATATTCCACTATTTTGATCACATTGCAATTTTTAATATTAGAAATAATAATAAATGAATTTTGTAAAATAAATTTTTATTAATTGGCGCAATATTTTTATATCACTATTTTTGTAGAATATTAAAACAACTATTTTGTAAAACAGTTTTTTAGTTTGGATATGACAGTGTTTTTATATTAAAATAACACTATTTTGTATAAGAATTTTTCACAACAAATTGAAATAACACTATTTTGTATAAGAGTATTTTTATAGCGAAAGGCGCTTGTGCGCGTGCACTTGGCGCCTTTTTTCACTTTTTTTAAAAAAAGGTAATTTTTTAGCAATTATATCATTTCTTTTTGTACTGTGTGTTATATATTATCTTATTTCTGCAATCAGATTAAATGAATACATCTATTATATTTCTGAATTATAAAAGCAACTCTTTCATTTCTTTGATTGATACTATACGCTTGTGCTATACTATAAATTACCTAACTAATCTGTCTCGTAAATATATAGAATACACACATCATAACTTATATAATTTATATTATATTATAACTTATATTGTAATTTAAATATAAATTAAAAAGTGATAGATGTTATGTTTCTTTTTTTAAATATTTAAGATCTTAATTTTATTGATATGAAACTGATAAATGTAACGTTTCTTTTTTTTTATATTTAAGATTAGAATAAACCTTGCTAATTATATATAAAGTTATAATATGAGTTATAATATATAAATTATAATATATTTTATGATGTATGTATTCTACATATCTACGAGACAGATTAAACAAATCAAGTACTTTTATAAAAGTGATAAATGTTACGTTCTTTTAAAAAAAATACTATAATCAAAATTAAAATATATTACTATATGCTTGTGCTGTGCTATAAATTATCTAACTAATCTGTCTTGTATCCTGATTATATCAAAAGCAAAAGATGTAAAAAGGAATACAGTGTATTTAAATGTATTTGTCAAATGATTGTCATCATATAGTTATTTGTCATGCATCATATGCAGCTACAGGTATAAGTAACATTAGTAAAACATAGTCTGTAAGATTAATATGTATAAATCTTATAAATTTCTATTTATATTTTATTTCCATTTCTATTTATTTTTTTTTAATAATTTATAAATTTTATAATAAATTTATAAATACATTTATTTTTCAATGGAATTTTTCAATAGAAACATTTTTCAAGCTGTTAAGATTTTGACAAAGTCTGCGACAACACGTCTATTGCAAACCAACATATTGTAACCAATCTTTGTCTCAATGCTAAACACAACAACATTATCGATAATGTCAGTTAAATACTAAATTTTATTTGCCAAATATATATACCAAATAGCATTCTGACAAATGGAAAAATACCATGTAACAGATCTATTATATTCATTAACTATACTAAAACATGCTTCATCTATTTCAAGCGATGCATTAGCATCGCAACAAGAATTGATTACAATATGTTGGTTTGCAATAAACATTTTGCCACAGGCTTTGTCAAAATCTTATCAACAGCTTGAAAAATTCTTCTAGTTCCACTGAAAAATAAATGTATATTTATAAATTATTTAAAAAGATAAATAGAAATTTAACCTTACAGACTGCGTTTCATCAATGTTATTTATATTTATCTGTAGCTGCATATAATGCATGACAAATAAATATATGACAAACTATATGACACTCGTTTGACAAATGCACTCAAATATGTATTCTTGATGTGTATATCTATATTAACTGATATGAATGTCTATATCGATAACTGCTCGCAGTTATCCATAGTGGCTTTTGACAGGTATAAGTTAAATTTTCCAGACTGCAACATTATATAGCGTAGCACTCTTTCATTTATAAAAAGATGAAGCTGCAAAATTCTTTGTGATACTTGTGGATAGTTGAATCAGGTATAGGATACAAACACACATATATCTTATAATAATAAACATACTATAAAATACATATATCTCTTTCTTATCATAAATATAGAATATTTTTATATGTAATGCGATGTTTTGTTTTGTTTTTACACATAGCATAAATTACTTTCGCAATATTTTATTTTTCTCTATAAATAAGATATGAAAATATTCTATACATTTATGACAAGGTGTTTATATTCTATTCTATATATATTTACTATCAGATATGTGTGTGTGTGTATTCAATACCTGATCCAACTAACCACGAGTATTACGAAGAATTTTGTTGCTTCACTTTTTTATAAATGAAAGCGTGCTACGCTATATAACATTGCACTATTGCATTGCAAACCTATTAACCTATATCTGTCAAAAGCTGGTATGGATGCAAGCAGTAGAAGCGCCGCTAGCGCAATCTTATGTCGAATGCTCGAACCGTACAACTTCTTGTACACATGCGCATTGGGGGCTTGGGCGTCGATGACGACGACGTTTCTTAGTAAAAATTTTATACATTTCGACTTTGGATTATAATATCTTCATTTATAGGATACGTAGAAGAAAAGTAAAAATATTTTCATAATATAAAATAAACTCAAGCTTTCGATTAAGCTTATTAAAACATCAATCGATTCAGCCGTTATTGAGGTTCGATAATCTAAGAACTCTTCAACTAGCCGACTCGCGTAAAGATACACGGGGTGCCTCACTGTTGCTGCGCATGACTTGGCGCGAGACACTAACGTGTCTCTTGATACAGATAAAATATAATTTATAAATATAATTATTGAGAAGATAATATTTTTGGTGGCGATAAATTTTTGTAAAATAAATATAATTTTTGAGAAGATAATATTTTTGGTGGCGATAAATTTTTGTAAAATAAATATAATTTTTGAGAAGATATTTTTGTTGGCGATTAATTTTTGTAAAGGACTATTTTGGCTGGAGAAAGATATACTTAGCGCTTTTTTTTACATCTGTGATGTCTTTTTAGATTTAAATTTACAGAGCGACACAGACAACCTCGACCAAGCTTATTTACCTATATTGGAGAATCTGTTTGTACGTTAGACTTTATGTTTGTTATATATATATTAATTCTGATTTTTATTTTGAACACAGTTATTTAATATTAGTCATGTCTTAGTAATTGACATGTGCGGGTCGTTATTTTGTCTCCTTCTGTGCTCTCGCATCCTCATGGTGAGTGCTTCCTTCATTTGAAGTTTATCACATAACAGCGGTGACAATGTTCTCAGATGGAATGCATCTTTTCTAACGGCTGGAACCGATAGGAAGCTTCACTTGAGGATTTGCGTTTAGGGCGCATGATTGACGTTAAAATTAAACTCCGAATTTGACGACTCTTGACCTTTTCTTTTATTTGTGACGTATGTTTTTATCTTGATTACGTATACTGTTTTTATCCACTTTATTTTGTAATATATATCACACCGTTTATCATGTATCAATTTTCAGTTATGGATGATTTTTGACATTTTTTATATCTATACTGAAGATGGCCCGAAGATGGACCGAAACGTTTATTTATTAAATTATTAATTTTAATCATTAGATTTATTTTGCGTCCTCTACTTTAGGCATGGCTCCTATTAGCCCTCTGTATAATATTATTGTTATTTAACATTGTGAGCCTTTAGGATTTTATTATTTATTTTTAAAAAAGAATTTTCTTTCTATTGAATCAATCTTAAAAAAGATCACATCCATATAATGTATAATGTAGTACTTTATATTTTGCAGAAAAAATTCAAAATTTAAAATTTTTACAAAAAGCAGTGATATCTCATTAGAAAAAATCTCACAACGGTAAAAAAAGTAAACCAAGTACATAAAAAATATCCTTGTGCACAACAAGAATATTAAAAATATATTTAAAAAATAACTTGTAAAACAATTTTTCTCTAAAAAATAAAAAACCCCTAAAAAATAAAAAATAAAAACTAAATGTGAAATCAATAGTTAACTAGTCAAATGCATAGAAGCAGTTCAGTTTGTGAGAATTTGTAATTTGAAATAATATTTGTCATAAAATTAGTTTTGCATTTATAAAAATATTATAGATTCTTTCGAGAAAATTAAAATGCATTTTACTTTTATTAAAAAATTATACTATTATGTGTGTGTCCCCCCCCACAAATAAATATTTTGTATATCGAAGTAGTCGACGATATTGCATTTGTTGCATCGATCTTCTGGAAACAGATCGCAGCCGAATCGCTTCAGTAACAACCGCTTGATTTCCTTTTTCCATACAAATATGATAAAGGAGCAGAGATTTTGCAATGTTCATTAAATTAATAGTATATGAGACATAATTTGACGTAATATCTTCAGACAACCATGACGCTGTCGTTGTAGACCATTTTATGCCTATCACAATAAACTGCATGATAAATAGCTTTAGATACAGATTGAACCTACAAACAAATATATATATATATATATATATATATATATATATATAATACAGGGTGTCCGACAAGTAAGTGACCAAACGAAAGGTGGAGGTAGATTGGGTCAAACTTAGTCGAAAAGTCCTGAACCATTTTTTTTATAACGCTTTATAAAGGAGTTATTATTGAGTATAATCTGGTCAATCAGCGCCAACCTTTAGCCGGGCGCATGTCGGTGAGCCGCGCGCCGTGAAGTGTGCGCTGTCACATACTATTAGGCGCGCGGCTCACCGACGTGCGCCCGGCTAAAGATCGGCACTGATTGACCAGACGTTACTCAATAATAACTCCTTTGTAACAATGCACCCCCCATTGTTACCTGGCAGTCGACCCGCCAGAAGTCTGCCGCCCGGCGAACATCGGCCGGGCAGTGGCAGAGGCGCTTAGCGCCCTTTTTAAACGCATTGCGAGAAACCGAACACGATAACGGCTCGAATTACGAGTACCGCCGAACGCCTCCGAAAAGTACCGAGTGCTCCGAAACCGAAACGCGCGTCGTTTTCCAGCCGCGGGGTAGCGGCCTGTTATCCGCTAATTACCGAACCTGAAAACAACGCGTCGTTACCCCCACCTGAATAAGCGACGCGGATACCGTTAAGCGCTCGATATAAAAAGGCCGCCGGATTATATCTCATTACCAGACCGGTACCTGAATCCTCTCAAGCAGTACGCTCCGAGATACTCTACCAGATCCGATCCTAAAGTTCACAGAAAACGACGGAACGTGAGGTTGACGTGTTCGCAGCCTCCGCCGAGCATTCTCGGTTTCCTCGTCGCCTGCGAATTCTCACGCAATTCCGACCAACTCAACGAGAGCGGAGTGTTCGCCGCTCTTCTAGATTACGGTCTAAGATCCGACTGCTCCAGCCAGACGAACCGTGGGTTAGCGAGTTCGCTACCCCGTCGAGCTTTCTCGACTCCGACCGGCTCTCCTTAAGTCCGCGTACAGAATATGGCCCGAGAGTTCTCCACCCGATCGAGGTTACTCGATTTCTGACCGCATCCCCGATCAGCTGGGAATACGCGCTAGAAAACGGCATCTAACACCGACGCCTTCATAAACACGCGGCCCCGCCGCCCGACCGAATAAGTAACCGCGCCGAAATACCTGTCGCGCCGTATCTCGCTTATTGTATAATAACGCGCCGTCAAGATAAACACGGCCTTGCCGTACACACGCCGACTAATCGCGTTCTGTTTCTTGCGCGTCTCGCGCGCACCGTCACAACAAACCCGGCCTCGCCGTACACCGGCGAATACAATAAGCAGTTCGATACATCGAATATCGCGCACCGACTAACGAACGCGAATTAATTATAACACGTCTCGTTACCCGCCGCGCGCTCGCTTCGCGAGATACAAACCGATATCATCCTATTGTAAATTAACCGACATTGCCGAAAGAGGCGAATAAATCAGCTAAGTTCCAACTCAAGCTTCTCGTGTATCTCACCCCTTTCTCGAGCCCTGATCCCGGCCGAGCTACTCCGCGCGCTCGCGAAAGTGGCCCCGTTACATTGGCGTCCGAACAGAAGGACCATCCGAGAGACACACAATTTTTTTTTCTTTTTTCTTTCCTCTAACGGCGTGGGCAATAACCGTCCTGCATGAAAAGCTGGTTATACACGCTCCCGAAAGAGCAACTTATCGCCACGGTCATCACATATGGCATCGACACGTCCGGAACGCTCGACGTAATCCGCACCCGAATGAGTCAATATGTAGACTCGCACCCGGACGAATTTGGGGCACAAGGCCCGGACGCTTGGACTGCATCCGTAATAAAAATATATCGGCACACATATAAAAATCTTATTTTTCAGTTCTAATAAAGTAGATTATCACAGATTAATAATCATCTCTTTCTATTATCAGAAATGCAGATTCATCGATTATGCAATACTGTTAGCAGAGATGTTGGTAAAAATATATCGGCAAAAATATCATTAACAAGATAGATCATCACACATCGATGCAAAAATGTCTGAATACAGACCACTTCTTATTGTCATTATATCTCTTGCTTTCCGAATCTGTCAAACGATTGTTTCCTTTTCGTAGCGCGCTATCTTCAATGCCGTAGAGATAGATAAGCAACTGCTATTAATGATGCAGATATTTTTGAATCCGTAATAATACAACGCAAACGTTTCCCTCTCTATAAATATAATATGTAAAGAATTTTTATACTATTTCTCATAGCATATTAAAATGCGGCCTTAATATAATTATTTGTCAGAAACATCAATTTACCATCGAACCAGCAATTTCCTGCGCGAAATCCCGGTCGCAAAATCCCCGGCAAATATATTCGGAAATAAAATCCTTAATGACACTGATAACAGCGAAGATAAACTCCGCGCATAGATTGTATAAAATACCAACTTTCTTTTTCCTCGTTATCCGACATTTCTTTGTAACGAACTGAATTCTCTGCAAAACGCAATTTACACGTCATATTTAATCAAAAATAGATAAAAGAAATCACAATGTACATGTATATTAAAATAATGTTTGCATTTGATCGAGGCTTTGTCGAAAGTCCGTTCTACAAAAATAGATTTATACATAATATGACAACAACATGAGTAGACTATCATGAAAAATGATGCAATATTCATATAACATTCAGAAACTAGCATATATTTTTAGATACCATTATGTACAGGCACGACAATGGCGATCTAAATTTCTATTTAGTTGCATGAGAATTTTAAATTTTTTACAAAAATAAATTAAAGATCTATTTTTATTAAAACATTATCGTGTGTTGGCTTATCTTTACATCACGAAAAGAAAAAAGATCAAAACGATATAAATATCAGGTATATATAATTTTAAAAAGAAAAAAATTTATACAAGGAAAGTTTGTTATGTTATATTGCGAATTATTAGACAACACGTATATTTTATAAATATTTCATAAAATGTCCGTAATTTTATTAAGTAATATGCTATTTTTGCTTTTAAAAACCCAACTTGATCTCACAAAATAGAAACCAATTGTCTAAAAATTTTTATGCATTAATAGAAATCTGCAAAAAAAAATCCTATTTCAAATCATAATAAAAATTTATTATCTCTATATACTCTAATCTTATAGTGTCTTAAATCAAGTATAGTTGCTTATATAGAAGAAAGTAGGGTAAAACCGAGTACTTTTTTGGATTTGTCCTCCTACAAAAAATCAGAGAGTAAAAGAAATTTTGTTGGCCGTTAGTAGTCTTTAGAAAATGAGGCTAGTTGCTGAAAAAAAAAATTTGGTTACCAAGAATAACAAGATTTTTTGAAGAAGTCAAAATACCCGGTTTTATCCTATTGGTAGGGTAAAAGCGGGTACCCATTTGAAAACATGTAAAATACCGTGCATTTACAAAATCTAGATTTATTTTAATCAAAATACAATACAAAGATGTATTCTATTGACAAAAATCATAAATAAAGATATCCTCTTGTTCTACATTACTGCAGGACTTTCTTATTTAATTTTTTAACTTTAGGGGTCTTAAAAAGCTTTTTTTTAGTGGTTTCTTTTTCTGAGTGGTAGTTTCCATTTCCAACTGCTTTTTGTAGGGAGACAAAGTCAGGATAACAATTTTTCCTCTTTTCATTACATGAGGTGTGTAGGTGCCCGGTTTTGCCCCGAAGAAAATAACAAATACGGCGGCTGTATATTCCGGCGTACCAAATGACGATCAAAACTAATGCAATATACTCTCTAATATGTACAGAATACAATGTTACATTTACCAAAGCAGATGCTCTGTGTAGAAAAAGTCCATAACGACTGGATTGTCCCGATATCGACCTTTTTCGGCCCGAAAATTTTGAATTTCTCTTAAAAAAGAAATATCGTGTGCACGTGGGCACGGTACATTTCAAAATAATGATGGCATCAATCTACAACTAATAACACGAGTTAGCCAAAGATAGTAATATTTATCACGAAAATACAGAGATACCCTGTTTGACCCGCCTACCCGGTTTTATCCTACTTTCCCTTACACTGTCATGCAACACAACGTGAGAAAATATTCTGTTTAATTAATTAAAAATGTTATATCATTCTTATTCTCTATGTTGCCGATATACATATAATACAAAATATGTTTATATATTACAGAAAATTATTTTGTCGTGTCGTGTTGCATAATATAAATAATTTTATAAAGATAAGTTGAAATGAGGCAAATTTAAAATAAAGTATAATAGAAAATATATATATACTTGACAAATTACCTAAATATCCATCCCCCACATGTCACAACTCATCACGTTTAAGGGGATCCTGGACCATCATGTTTTTACCAACCGAACGCAATTTTTTGATTTTACCAGTTTTTATAATGGCTGAACAGAATTACAAATGCTTTTACACGATTAAAGTACATACATCAATACTCTATGGGACAGTCAACTTCATGCTGAAAACGAAAAAAAGTTAAAAAATTTTTTAACTTTTTCAACATGAAGTTGACTGTCCCATAGAGTATTGATGTATGTACTTTAATCGTGTAAAAGCATTTGTAATTCTGTTCAGCCATTATAAAAACTGGTAAAATCAAAAAATTGCGTTCGGTTGGTAAAAACATGATGGTCCAGGATTCCCTTAACCAAGAGTAGCTTGCCAAATAACAAAAGTAGGTAAAGAAGGCTGTAAAAATGTCTTAAACATTGAGCGCGTGTTAAAAAGTAGATGGGACTCTCACATTTTTACCACTATGTTTTCTTCCGTATAAAAATAGATTTACTCTAACTTTCTGTACTAAAATTTTATAGTAATATGAACATAATATTATATAATTGATACATTGATTTATACCAATATTAATATAATATTATATAATATTATATAATTGATAAATAGTACTGATATTAAATTAAATAATGTTTTGATTCAAGACATACTTTGCAAAATTCTAAAACACAAAAAAAAATATATTTATTAAGGCAAACTTAGGTGATTTATATGTTAAAATCCATCCAAAATTTAAATTTTACTCACTATTAATTCTTGCATTTTGAATATATGAGTTTAATAAATCATATATTCAAGTTATTAAAAAGAATAATTAATAAGCGAATATCTATATACTAACATGCGAGACAAATATGTTGCACTGATTGCATAGCTATATGATTTAGATAAACTTTACCGATTGTAATACAGACGGAATAATATACAGCATCCACTTTGATTAGAAAAACCACAATGTGTGAATTGTGTATGCGATGGACATAGCAACGCTGTAATTGCGCAACAAGAAACCGTATGTGTTCTGGAGTTCTGGCAATATAGAATACACCAGAAATATTGATACCAAAAATGAAATGGACACTATATGAAAACTCACATATATGATTTTTACGTCAATGGAAAGCAGATAGCGCTCAAATTTCTCAATTTTTTGGCACGGATCGTATATCGCCAGATGAAACAATTCGTCCACTCTCTTATTTTCACTCTGCAATGAATCGTTCGTGTATCCGTACACATGCGGTAAGAAGTATTTATTTTTTTCCGGAATGCATTTGTCGTTAACCAGGCGATCATCAAAAGGACAACAAAACTGAATGCAAGTAATATTGTAATATATTTCGTATGGAATGATGTTACTTATATTGCTATTTTTACTGGAGTTTTCATAAAACTCATGCGATGTGGAATCGTTTTTGTCTTCAATGCTCATCAAGTTTCCATAAATCTCATGTGTCGTGAAGTTCTTTTTATGGTTGGCATTAGTTAAATTCGTGCAAGATTCCATCGGTATTTGCTTATCATCCACATGATTCTATATGGAATGCATGACGAACTCATATTGTATCACGTTATCATCCTCGCGATCGTTGTTCGTGGAAATGGTACAAGATTCATATTATATACTCGTCATATCGTGTATTGTTGGTAGACTTTTCGTACAAATCATATTGCAGTATTTTCATTTCGTCGCTATAGTTTGTCGTAGAGTTCGCGCTTGTATCATCGTACCATCAAATTATTAATTATCTCTTCGTTGCTCATGGAATTTTGCTGAGATTTCGACGATGAAACGACGAAGAGAAGAAGCGCGCAATACCAAAAGGCCAAATTTTTTCCACACATCGTCGAACTTTTGATGCGTCGAACTTGTACCAAAATACGTATTTGATTTTCTTTTATGGTAATTTCATAGTCAGATGTCCAATCAAGACAATATACAAACTGCGGATTGAAAAGAAACATTAACATTGTTAGTCTGCAATGATTTGATCGTGACAATTCATTTCTGTCCTAGTCCTCAAGATCGAAAAAGATCTATTCTCGCAAATGCATGTCAGAAAGAGAATTGATGCCGTTAGAACAGCATCTCGATAAAACGAGTTACGAAAGGGCCAAAAACACACGGTGATGTCGTGATAGAGGCAGTCGTTAAACTTTTTGAATAGTATTGTTTTATTTCTTTCTGGACGTGTAGTTTAAAAAATGAATGACGCGCGTGAATGCTTGATTTATGTATTTGATTTCAAAAGCTTTTTATAATCTTATAGTCCAACACACACACATGTATATCGCTTATGCTTTATGATAATCAAGATCAGTCATTACACTTAAATCTCTGAGAAATATTTATTTTCTACTCTTACACGTATCAATTTCTTTACATGTCCATTTTGATATAATCTGTAATTTAAAAAACTCTGAAAATCTAAGAATATACACTGCTCAAAAAAATTATGGCATAGAAAATATTTGCCGAAAATTGGCCAACTTTGACTGCCGATCACTTCGCGAAAAATTATCGTAGACGAATGATTTTTTTTCAAAATGCAGCGTGACATCTCTACTTTAAGAATGTATCTCCATTTTTTGCTCGCACGCACGCGCACACACACACTTATATACAGGGTGTCTGATAATAATCGCCCCACCCGTAATGTGCAGGTAGAGTGGGTTAAACTGAACAGAAAAGTCCTGTAACATTTTTTTCTATAACGCTTAACAAAGGAGTTATTATTGAGTAAAGTCTGGTCAATCAGCGCCGACTTTTAGCCGGACGCATGTCGGTGAGCAGCCCGCCTGATAGTGTGCGCCGCTGTAGCGACGGAGCGCTCACGTACACTACCAGGCGCGCGGCTAAAGGTCGGCGCTGATTGGCAGACTTTACTCAATAATAACTCCTTTATTAAGCGTTATAGAAAAAAATGTTACAAGACCTTTCTGTTCAGTTTAACCCATTCTACCTGCACATTACGGGTGGGGCTATTATTATCAGACACCCTGTATATACAGGGTGTTTCATTTTAATCGCCCCAAGCAAATATCTCGAAAAATATGAAAGATATGGAAAAACGTTTCAGACAAAAGTTGCATGGTTTCGAGGGGGACATATGATGAAAATATGGACTTGACCTTGAGTGACCTTTTCAAGGCCAAGTCAATGTGATCGATGTTTTCTTAAATGGCACCTCCCATTTTTTATTGCATATTCTTGTAGCTTATCTCGAGAGCTTTTCAAAACACAATAATAAAATATATTTTTTTAAAGTACTTTTTGAGTTATTTTATATCTTAATCTGACATATTTTGATATAAAAAATAAAATATCTCGTAAAATATTTAGTTTTCAATAATCTTATCGTAATACTTTTATGTACAGAATAATGAGACAAATCAATTGATATAAAAAAGTAATTGTTTTCAAGAAAAAGTGTGTAATTATTTATAATGTATTTTTTTAAACAATTATTTGTTTTTTTTTATACACTAATTGATTTGTCTCATTATTCTGTACATAAAAGTATTACGGTAAGATTATCGAAAACTAAATATTTTACGAGATATTTTATTTTTTATATAAAAATATGTCAGATTAAGATGTAAAATAACTCGAAAACTATTTGGAGAAATACTTTATTATAGTGTTTTGAAAAGGTCTCGACAAGGTTTACAAGAACATGTAATAAAAAAATAGGGATATCCATTTAAAAAATTCAAGGTGACCTTGTCTTGACTTTGGCGACGCCATCCAAATTCAAACTGATAAGATCAGTAAATAGATCTTTTTAAACCTCACAACTTTTAATCGAAACAATTTTTTGTTAAACTTATATTTTTCGAAATTTTACAGGGTTTCCATACTTTTTCCTCACCCTGTATATAAAGAAAGAAAATTAAATTTTCGATAGTCTTTCTATAGCATTAACATAGTGTGGTGTAAGTATTCAGTATCAATATTGCCTCACTGAAATTCGTGGTTATAATCTAATTATTTAATTATCTTATCATTTTTTTAACAATTTAATGTTTAACAAAAAACATTAATGTTGTTTAATTGTTTAGGTACAACTTCTACCATAGCAGTTTCAAAGAAATAAAACAATACGCACTAGATTTTTATCAATATTGGATAACGCCTAATTTCAAAAATGTTTCACCCGAAACACATGACAAGATGTGCCATCGAACCTTTTTATTCTTTCACGTATAAAATAAAGATATTAATTTCTTTTAACTTATTAGATCTAAATATGTCGCATTTATATAGGGGAAAGTAGGGTAAAACCGGGTAGGCGGATAAAACCGGGTAGGCGAGTCAAACCGGGTACCTCTGTTTCTTCATGATAAGTGCTACTATCTTTGGCTAGCTCGTGTTATTAGTTGTAGATTGATGCCATCATTATTTTGAGACGAACCGTGCTCACGTGCACACGATATTTCTTTTTTAAGAGAAGTTCAAAATTTTCGGTTTAAAAAAGATCGATATCGGGGCAACGATCGAATCGTTATGGACTTTTTCTACACAGAGCATCTGCTTCAGTAAATGTAACATTGCATTCTGTACATATTAGAAAGTATATCGCAGTAGTTTTGATCGTCACTTTGTACGCCGGAATATACAGCCGCCGTGTTTGTTATTTTCCTCGTGGATTATTTTCCTTAGGCAAAACCGAGTACCTATAAACCTCATGAAATGAGGAAAAACTGTCATCCTGACTTTGTCTTTCTACAAAAAACAGTTGGAAATGGAGACTGCCACTCAGAAAAAACCATTAAAAAAAACTTTTTGAGATTCCTAAAGTTAAAAAATTAAATAAGAAAGTCCTGCAGCGATGTAGAGCAAGAGGATATCTTTGTTTGTTTGTGATTTTTGTTTATAGAATACATTTTTGTATTGTATTTTGATTAAAATAAATCAAGATTTCGTAATTGCACGGTATTTTACGTGCTTTCGAATGGGTACCCGATTTTACTTTACCGGTGGGACAAAACCGGATATTTTGACTTCTTCAAAAAATCTTGTTATCTTTGGTAACTATATATTTTTTTAAATATTTTTTTTTCTAGCCTCATTTTCTCATAGTTCAAGATCCACTGAAAACTACTAACTGTCAATAGAATTTTTTTTGCCCTCTGATCTTTGTAGGAAGACAAATCCAAAGAAATACCCGGTTTTACCCTACTTTCCCCTACATTCATCTCAGTTATTCATATTTTAGATAAATAATTTTTTTTTTGTTTTAATACGTCTATCCCCCTTCCCATTACCTCTCTTTCTTTTTTTATTTATTTCCACTTTTTTTTCAACATTCACTGTCAGTAAGGTTCATCTATGACAGTTAAGAAATTGCAAGTACGTATGCGTATGCGTACCTGTGTGTGTTTTTTTTTTCTTACAAAACTGTAATGTGCTCAACATTTTTAATCATATCCACTGAACTCTATACATATGGAAAACGCGGTGCCACTCAAAATGCGGGATGACAAAGAAGGCATTGTGTGACGTTTTGTCTTTTTCTGTTGTAGATCTTCTTTTTTAGTGGTAGAATCATCATCAGAAGTCTATGGTGATAGTGGTGTCGACTATATACACATACACCAGTGCAAGAGTCTAAGAAGAGAAAAAATAGAGTCACACAATGCCCTCTTTGTCATCCCGCACGTTTACGCAAGGCTTATATGAGAAGGCGCGTTATATATAGAGTATGTATAGAGTTTAGTGATCATATCTATATCACAAATATTGCGTGTGGATTTAGATATACATATATTTCAATTGATATATAAACGACATTATCATTTTCACAACAAGTTCTTTAGAATACGTAGAACCACAGATGTCTCTACTAATCCGGCTGACCACAGCTTTTTTGACGAATTTAGCGACTTAATAGTATACACAGAAAAATACATACTATATTTAAGTAAATATTACTTGTTTCAAGTATTTCATAAGTTCATATATCCGCAAATCTATCATAAGTTCATCATAAGCATCAAATTTATTCAAAATGTATTCTGAATCCTAGTAAGTTTAATACTTCAATCAAGAATATTAAATTAATACAAAAACTTTATTTGCTTATTATATAGAGTCGATGGAAGAAAACCGTATGTTTCAATAAAGATATCTCTTTTTCTTAAAATAAACTCTTCCTTTGTTTGAATCAAATATTGTTTTTACTTATGTAGAATAATTACTTATTTTCAAATAAGAGAATATGTTTTCAATGCCAGAATATAATTTTTTCAGAAAAAGTAATTTGTTAATTTGAAACAAGAATATTATTTAACAAACATAATAAATTCTTCATTTAAGATAAATTAAAATAAATACTAATGTTGAAATATGTATGTAATTTTTTTCTTCATTCAAGAATTTAATATATTCAGTTAGAATAAAATTTTCATACACACAAATAAAATTAATATTCATTCCTAATATTCAATTTTCTCATAAGGAATAGCTAAATAGTTTGAAACAAAGTAATAAATAAGTTCTCTTAAATATATTGCTTTTGAAAAAAAAATGATTTAAAAAATTCATTCATAGTAGTAGGTCTTGCAGAAAAGATTGCTTGTTTACATCGTTTAAGCTTTTAGGTAATAAAGATACAAAGTTATAAAAATATAAGTTAGAGAATACAAATTATTTCTAATAGAAATCTTAATTGATATGAATTATTTCAATGCTAAAGCAGTATGAAATATTATGAAAGTCATATATTTCACATCACTTTAAACAATATATGTTTTTTCAGAACTTTTTTAAAATAAATATAAATATATATACTGTTAAAAATAAACTTTTACAGCAATGTTTAAATATTAATATAAAAATTCAAACTTGAAACAGAAAAGATATTATTTAAAAGTTAAAAGTTCACAAATAATTTTTATTTATATAAGTTAACAGTTTTATTCAATCCTTGTATGAAAGTAAACTGCATGGCGCTCATATCAGCTTGATTCAATTCTTTCTTTGGGTCTGATTATAATTATCAGATGAAGACAACCGTTTTCTATTGTCGGATACGGGCAGGAAGAAAAGTCATCGAGTATTATTTTTCTATCCGGGCACACCATGGATTCGGGATATTAGCGGCCGCATCGATCTCTTCGTAGTCGTATTCACAGAACTTTAATCGTATCGCGCGATGCATTTTACGTACGACTTGAATATCTTCGTGAGCCTGCGTACCCTCGTTCCAAAAATCTTCCATCATTCAATTTTTCACAGGGTGAACCGTGGATAAGTATTTTCAACAATATTCGGAAGTTTATTAATAAAAGCTTAACTTGCAATGGAGCGAATATTAAACAATTCTAACTCTAGTTAGAACTCTTAATTGATACTTTTGTCTCAATGCTGAAGCAATGTGAAATATATG
>CAJQTV010000605.1:0-16043 GCA_907163055.1 Formica aquilonia x Formica polyctena
AAGCGTTGATCCTTAATTTCCTTGGTGTCTTATGAAATTATTCGGCAAATCTCACTTACAGGCACGTAACTAAGTCGTTCCTCACAAATGAAACTTGCGTACATAGCGATCTTTTCTCTATGAGCCGAGAAGCGTTCTTCCCCAATTTCCTTGATGTGTTATGAAAATTTTCGGCATATCTCACTTACAGGTACGTAACTAAGTCGTTCCGAACGAAGGAAACTTGCGTACATTGCGATCATAGCTCTGTGAGTAGAAAAGCGTTGTTCCTCAATTTCCTTGATGTATTATGAAAATTTTCGGCAAATCTCACTTACAGGCAAGTAAGTAAATCGTTCCGAACGAAGGAAACTTGCGTACATAGCGATCTTAGCTCTGTGAGCCGAGAAGCGTTGTTCCTCAATTTCCTTGATGTGTTAGGAAAATTTTCGGCAAATCTCACTTACAGGCACGTAACTAAGTCGTTCCGAACGAAGGAAACTTGCGTACATTTCCATCTTAGCTTTGTAAGCCGAGAAGCGTTGTTCCTCAATTTTCTTGATGTGTTATGAAAACTTTCGGTATATCTCACTTACAGGTACGTAACTAAGTCGTTCCGAACGAAGGAAACTTGCGTACATAGCGATCTTATCTCTGTGAGTCGAGAAGCGTTGTTCCTCCATTTCCTTGATGTGTTATGAAAACTTTCGGTATATCTCACTTACAGGTACGTAACTTAGTCGTTCCGAACGAAGGAAACTTGCGTACATAGCGATCTTAGCTCTGTGTGCCGAGAAGCGTTGTTCCTCAATTTCCTTGATGTGTTATGAAAATTTTCGGCAAATCTCGCTTACAGGCACGTAACTAAGTCGTTCCGAACGAAGGAAATTTGCGTAAACTTCCATCTTAGCTTTGTAAGCCGAGAAGCGTTGTTCCTCAATTTTCTTTATGTGTTATGAAAACTTTCGGTATATCTCACTTACAGGTACGTAACTAAGTCGTTCCGAACGAAGGAAACTTAGCGTACATAGCGATCTTATCTCTTTGAGCCGAGAAGCGTTGTTCCTCAATTTCCTTGATGTGTTATGAAAATTTTCGGCAAATCTCACTTACAGGAACGTAACTAAGTCGTTCCGAACGAAGGAAACTTGCGTACATAGCGATCTTATCTCTGTGAGCCGAGAAGCGTTGTTCCTCAATTTCCTTGATGTGTTATGAAAATTTTCGGCATATCTCACTTACAGGCACGTAACTAAGTCGTTCCGAACGAAGGAAACTTGCGTACATAGCGATCTTAACTCTGTGAGCCGAGAAGCGTTGTTCCTCAATTTCCTTGATGTGTTATGAAAACTTTCGGTATATCTCACTTACAGGTACGTAACTAAGTCGTTCCGAACGAAGGAAACTTGCGTACATAGCGATCTTAGCTTTGTGAGCCGAGAAGCGTTGTTCCTCAATTTCCTTGATGTGTTATGAAAATTTTCGGCAAATCTCACTTACAGGAACGTAACTAAACGTAACTAAGTCGTTCCGAACGAAGGAAACTTGCGTACATAGCGATCTTAGCTTTGTAAGCCGAGAAGCGTTGTTCCTCAATTTCCTTGATGTGTTATGAAAATTTTCGGCAAATCTCACTTACAGGCACGTAACTAAGTCGTTCCGAACGAAGGAAACTTGCGTACATAGCGATCTTAACTCTGTGTGCCGAGAAGCGTTGTTCCTCAATTTCCTTGATGTGTTATGAAAACTTTCGGTATATCTCACTTACAGGTACGTAACTAAGTCGTTCCGAACGAAGGAAACTTGCGTACATAGCGATCTTAGCTCTGTAAGCCGAGAAGCGTTGTTCCTCAATTTCCTTGATGTGTTATGAAAATTTTCGGCAAATCTCACTTACAGGCACGTAACTAAGTCGTTCCGAACGGAGGAAACTTGCGTACATAGCGATCTTAGCTCTGTGAGCCGGGAAGCGTTTTTCCTCAATTTCCTTGATGTGTTATATAAATATTCGGCAAATCTCACTTATACAGGCAGGTAACTAAGTCGTTCCGAACGAAGAAAACTTGCGTACATAGCGATTTCAGCTCTGTGAGCCGAGAAGCGTTGTTCCTCAATTTCCTTGTGTGTTAGGAAAATTTTCGGCAAATCTCACTTACAGGCACGTAACTAAGTCGTTCCGAACGAAGGAATCTTGCGTACATAGCGATCTTATCTCTGTGAGCCGAGAAGCGTTGTTCCTCCATTTCCTTGATGTGTTATGAAAACTTTCGGTATATCTCACTTACAGGTACGTAACTAAGTCGTTCCGAACGAAGGAAACTTGCGTACATAGCGATCTTAGCTCTGTGAGCCGAGAAGCGTTGTTCCTCAATTTCCTTGATGTGTTATGAAAATTTTCGTCAAATCTCACTTACAGGCAGGTAACTAAGTCGTTCCGAACGAAGGAAACTTGCGTACAAAGCGATCTTAGCTCTGTGAGCCGAGAAGCGTTGTTCCTCAATTTCCTTGATGTGTTAGGAAAATTTTTCGGCAAATCTAACTTACAGGCACGTAACTAAGTCGTTCCGAACGAAGGAAACTTGCGTACATAGCGATCTTAACTCTGTGTGCCGAGAAGCGTTGTTCCTTAATTTCCTTGATGTGTTATGAAAATTTTCGGCATATCTCGCTTACAGGCACGTAACTAAGTCGTTCCGAACGAAGGAAACTTGCGTACATAGCGATCTTATCTCTGTGAGCCGAGAAGCGTTGTTCCTCAATTTCCTTGATGTGTTATGAAAATTTTCGGCAAATCTCGCTTACAGGCACGTAACTAAGTCGTTCCGAACGAAGGAAACCTGCGTACATAGCGATCTTAGCTCTGTGTGCCGAGAAGTTGTTGTTCCTCAATTTCCTTGATGTGTTATGAAAATTTTCGGCAAATCTAACTTACAGGCACGTAACTAAGTCGTTCCGAACGAAGGAAACTTGCGTACATAGCGATCTTAACTCTGTGTGCCGAGAAGCGTTGTTCCTCAATTTCCTTGATGTGTTATGAAAATTTTCGGCAAATCTCGCTTACAGGCACGTAACTAAGTCGTTCCGAACGAAGGAAACTTGCGTACATAGCGATCTTATCTCTGTGAGCCGAAAACCGTTGTTCCTCAATTTCCTTGATGTGTTATTAAAATTTTCGGCAAATCTCACTTACAGGCACGTAACTAAGTCATTCCGAACGAAGGAAACTTGAGTAGGGTTATAGGGCCGGTTCTAACTCAGGTCCTCCGAGGGGAGGTGAGGGACGGGGGATCCCGCGCGTGCGAGGGGGCATGACGTCACGCGGGCGGAGGGGGATTTTCGTGGCGCGGAGGAATGACGTCACGCGGGCGGGGGAGCTTATCGCGGGAGCATAAACAGCGCGGTGTATTACAAAGGGCGGGTGCCGACCGCTCGAATTTATAAACATTATAAACAAATATCGTCTCGCACTATTGCACGTGCGGCATTATTGAATTTCGTAGAAAGATGATAAGGCGAGCGCCGATGTCCGGCTGCTATAATTTATTATAAACGCTATGACAGTATACGGTAACAATATATGTAACAATTAAATAAAAAAAAATCTCATCGCAAACGAGATCTTTTAGATTTAAAAATAAGTTTAACGGGTGTCAAAAGGGCATAACGAGAAATTTTGGTCGCGTGAAGAAAAAGTCAAGTGCTTTTCCCTCGCCCATGCTCTCCGACACACTTGAACGCGCCAGTTATAAACATTGCCGCAGCAGATCTGGATTTTTCCGATGCGACGAGGATAGTATCGTTCAAGTTTCCGACGCGAACGTTTCTATTTTTCTGGTGGTGTTTTTAGTGACTAAAAAAATGCCAAAAATGACGTTGATCGAGACAGTTTTGCGTCGCGGGCGATGGAACGCATGGTGGGCGGAGGACCTGGTGATGAGGCTGCTGAGAGCCCTGTTAAATCTGGTCGTGTTCCAAAGAGTAAGTAGCATTAATTATTTTATATCTTATTACTTATTATTTATAATATATATTATAACTTGATTTTATTTAATTTATAGTATCAATGTACGAGCGACATCAAAATTCCCGGCTTTATGAATTTTAAACACAGGCAACATGTACGAGCGCTGCGCCGGCACGAGCGCGAGTTCCTCGAGGACGTATGGGAGGATAATGGCCCGGACGGCCTCTACATGGACCTCAGACGTCTATTCGGGCTCGAGCCCTATGAGGAACCCTATGTGGAAGAATCGTGGGACGAGCCTCCGAGCAAGAGGCCGAAAAATTAATTGTAAGTATCTTCTTTTTAAAATTCATATTAGATTTATAAAAAATTAAATTAGAGAAAGCGCATTAAACTAACAAGATATGTATTTTTTCTGTTTCAGATAGAGCGTCATCCTAACATATTATTATATATTATATTATTATTTTTATTATTTTTTAAACACACACACACACACACTTATATGATACATATAATTTTTAAATAAATATTTTTTATTATTAAAAGAGTGTCAATTATTTCTGCGTCTCCACCATATTCCCTTCAGCTATCCTTTTCTACTCGCAAGCACCCACGCGCTATCCCTCGCATACCTCTATCCTGCCTCGCGCTATCTCTCTCTCGCACCGCCTTACGAACGCCGTATCTGGCATCATCATCCACGCGCATGCCTCGCGCTATCCTTCTCGCACCGCCTTACGAATGCCATATCTCGCATCATCCACATGCATGCTTCGCGCTATTTCTCTCTCTCCCAACCCACCCGGTCGCGCCGCAGTTACATATCTATCTTATATGCGAGGAAGGGTAGCAAAATAATCATTTTGTTCATTTTTTTTTATTTTTAACACATTTATTTATATTACCATACATCACCTCGTCTCAAGGTTTCAGACAAAAGTTCATCACAGCATAAGCTAATAGTTCGCAATCTATGATAGATGTTTTATCATAGACTTCGCGCAAGATTTTAACCGCAGAATCTCTCTCGGCGCCAAACATATTACTTTGCAAACTCCGAACAAATTGATCGAAACTCTCATTTACGGATTCTAAATTCTCGCACAGCTTCAAATATTCGTGATTAACACAGTGTTCGAGTTCGAATAAGAAAAATATAGTTGACGGTTTCATGTACAAGCAAGAATCGCGCAACGTAAGTTTGACAACACTCGCATCACTTATTTTAACAATCTCAATTGTTAAAACGTTAATCCATATTGGTGTATGATCAGGCGTTTGCACAAGTCGTTCAACGTCCGCTCGTTTCAGCATTAGCGATTCCCATGTGTCGATAGATAATACGATGTGATTGCCTCGGTTATCGCCGAGATGCAATTCCACGTAAGATGTTATTCCAACGCTGATTCCAATATCCAAATACTTATAAGCAGTACGCGTCAAAGCAAATCTGCGTACCAAAATACGTGGTATACAACGAGGTTTATCGCATCTGAAAAAAATATAAAAAATATGAAATAGCATAGAAAAAACATATATGAAAAAATATATATATATATATGTATGAAACATTTGTGATACTTACAAATCAAGTGGTTTCTTGGACGGCTTAATTTCATCTCGTGGTTTCTTGCACGGCTTAATTTCGTCTCGTGGAACGAAGTAATTCACGCGTTTGCAACCGTTGCTGGTGCTTCCTTCAGCGGAGTACATTTTGTCTCTCGGTTATGAGAAGTGGACCGTTGGTACTAGCAGTTGACACGACACTGATCGTATAAAAATTAACCGAATATACGTGACGCTTATTTTTCAAAAGTATGATGTAGTGGGAGATCAATGCTCTGAAAATTTAGGAGAAGGGGAAACGGTCAACGTATGATGCGATGGGAGATTATTGCTCTGAAAAATTTAGGAGAAGGGGAAATGGTCAACGTATGATGCGATGGGAGATTATTGCTCTGAATATTTAGGAGAAGGGGAAACGGTCAACGTTAAAAAGAATTTTTAGAAACGACTCGCGAGGAAAGGAGTGGGGAGAATAAGAAATAAAAAACATTAAATACGTTTATAGATTTTATTTATAAAAATATTGCAATTTTTTTGGCGTTGCGACCACCAGCTAAATATTTTTAATACATTCTGTAATGCGCAATTCTTAACATGTTTTCCGCATTGTATAGTATTAGTAACATCTAGATTATTTAAAGATTCAATATCTTCGTAATCAGCATCCAAAGTCTCGATGATTAAATTTTCTCTCGCAAGATTCTCAAGCAAATCCACCAGCCATTCTCGTTTCTGGCATCCCTTGACATACACGAGAGTCGACGTCTTGTCATCCTCTTCCGTACCAAGCACGGCCGATGTAATCAAGCGTTTAGCCATGCCGTACGGCACGTTTCCGTCTTCCCATCGTAATCCATGGTGATTCGCGATTAGCCAGGAAGCACATGATTTGTCGGATTTTGTGAGGAGATTCCATGGTAGGGGGTATGTAAAAATGTAATGCGCCAGAACGGTCCCCTTTCTCAGCACCGCCACCTCCTTTACGACAAAATTTCATCCCGACGAAGAATCCTTGTAGGTCCACGAACGTTGGTACGGACATAACGTTTTTTATATCAGCACGTCGAGAAGAAGAAGAAGACTGCGATTGATCCTGATGCATTATTGGTTTTATATCATCTCATCCCACACACTTAAGTGATTTTGCGCACAACGTTGGTCAACGGGTTGTACTGAATCACGCGATCATGTATGATGAGACAGTACGCAGTGGTATTCGGCGGCACGTTCTCCTTACACTCGAATTCCAATCGCACATCCACGGTTGCGCTCTTGACCGATTCGTTTTGTCGAGAACAATCGATGATCACGAACGGACCATTACGTAAAAACTGTGTGACTGCGAGACTCGGCTCGAGATACTCGTATCCGTAATAGTTTTTGCAGAAACGCTGGTACATGTCGTACAGAATCGACCATCTGTTTTTATCGAAATCTAGATTCATATCGTCGTACGGATAACATTCCGAATTCAGATAGAGCTTCACGTTGGTCAATTTGCAATGGTCGAATCGGCTCGTATCCTCGGACATGACGTTTTTCCGGCCTGTCTGCAGAACGAAGACAACGTATCGCGGCTTCTCCAGCTGAGTCGCGGTTTTAATGGGCCACGAATGCTTGGTTGTACGCTGCAATAACGGAAATTCGTACAGATCCCACGAGCGAAAACCCATGCTGAGGTATCGTCCGCTTTCCAAGGCGCGCAGCATCGACAGCTTATTGATCTCGTTCAATACCACGTGTGGCATTCGCCATTGTATCTTGAATATGTCGATCGCAGGCTCCAGTGCCAAATTTCCAAGCAGACAATTGTTGTCGTTGCGCGATCGTATTAAAATCAACTCGTGACGAGCGTTAATCACCACGCGTCTGTAATCCTCGCAAAATCCCAATAACATGTAGAGCGGTACGCAAAAATTGAAGTATCCATTCGCGTCATTGTTATCTGTTAATGCGTACTGCGCATTCCAGCCGGCGTTCCTCATAATTACGGTTTTATCGGATGATATCGTTACATAGTTCTTGAGTGTGCTAGTTATTCCCACATTTCTGTTACGATCAATCTCCACACCGTCGAGTTCGTATCGGATCTCATCGAACATAAACGCGACGCAATTATTTCCCAGTACCACATTAGATCCTTCAATATCGCTAGATTAGAAACGAGTAACGAACGCTAACGAAACGTCAACGGACGACGACGAAACGTCAACGAACGCTAACGAAACGTCAACGAACGACAACAAAACGACGACGACGAAACGTTAACGAAACGCCAACAAACTATAACGAAACAACGACGAAACGTCAACAAACGCTAACGAAACGTCAACAAACGACAACAAAACGACGACAAAACGTTAACGAAACGCCAACGAACGATAACGAAACGACGACGAAACGTCAACGACCGCTAACGAAACGCCAACGAACGACAATGGACGATAACAAACGGTTCACGGACAGCAAAGGACGGTTCACGAACGGCTACGAACGGTTGAAGGATGGCCGAACGGTTCAGGAACGGCTGTCGGACGGTTATCAAACTGCTCAGGAACGGCTCAGGAACGGCTGCGAACGAATCAGGAACGGCTACCGAACGGGTCAGGAACGGCTACGAACGGCTATCGAACGGCGACAAATGACAGATGACAAAGAACCATTATTGAAAGACGATGAACGGGAATAAACGGTTATTGAATGGTTAAAAAAAAGTTAGAGATATAAATTATGATGTAATTTCTTTGCACATATTATTACGCGCCGACCAGCCACACAGCTAAAAACATGACATCGTTAAAATCCGATGGACGTAAAAATATCGAGAAACTACGACTCGTCGAGGAACTGCATGCTCCGGCGAGAAGAAATTTTCCCCGAAGACGCGTCGTAGTGCGGGGTTACGACGATCTGTGGCAAGCTGACATCGTCGAGATGCGTCCGTACTCTCGTTTCAACAGAGGTTACCACTACTACATACTCACCGTCATCGATGTGTTGAGCAAGTACGCGTGGACCGTACCGCTCAAGAATAAAGGCGGAAGCGAGACGGCTGATGCTATCGCAGAGATAATTCGAGATAGCAAGAGGCGCCCGAAAAATATGCAAACCGATATGGGGAAGGAATTTTACAACGCCGACGTGCAACGTCTCGTGAAGAAACACGGCATCAATCATTATTCCACGTATTCGGTGTTGAAGGCATCGGTCGTCGAACGATTCAATCGCACGTTAAAAAACGACATGTGGAAGATATTTACGCTCAACGGAACTTACAAGTGGGTCGACGCGTTGCCGCGACTCGTGTCGGATTACAACACGCGCAAGCATCGAACGATCGGTATGCGACCCGTCGACGTTACCCCCGCGATCGCCGAAAGACTCTTGGCTACGGTGTACAGCGCGATAAAAATCGCGGGTCCGGCAAAGTTCAAAATAGGTGACTCGGTACGCGTTAGCAAGTACAAGACGATCTTCGAGAAGGGTTACACGCCAAATTGGACCACCGAGGTGTTTAAGATCGTTAAAGTGCAGCGTACTAATCCCGTTTACCTAACCTATTTACTCGAGGACTATCGCAAAAAATCTGTCGCTGGGGCGTTCTACGAGTACGAGTTGCGTCGCGCGACTTACCCGGACGTGTATCTCGTGGAAAAAGTTCTGCGCAGAAAGGGTGACGAGGTTTACGTGAAATGGTTGGGATTTGATGGATCGCACAACTCTTGGATACACAAGGACAATGTGGTTTAATTCATACAAACTGTATTTTATTTTTAACATATGAAAAATATGAAATACATATAAAGTATAATATGTATATGATGTATACAGCATATAAAATATGAAATATAAAAAGAAAAAAGAAAGATAGAAATATATTTCTTTGTTTTCCTCATACATACATGCATACATGCATACATACATACATACATTACATTACATTACATTACATTACATTACATTACATTACATTACATTACATTACATTATAAGGGTATCCGGTAATGTCCCCACGGTAGCGTATCGGTTGAATTCGGTATGACGTACCGCTTGTCGTCGTACGGACTCAAGGCGATTTTTGTCTCGCTGATTGTGTACACTTCGTGCAATTTTGACCTTATGCATGACTGTTGTCGAGTCATTTCAATTTCATCATGCAGGCACCGCGTGTAATCGTCGAACGTTATGGTACGCGCTACGACGTTACGCTTGACGCCTTTAACTTTTTTTGTATCCTTTTTACTATCTACTCGCAACGCGTACATTTTTGCTCTAAGCCCGACAAATTCAGTCATGATGGCACCGTTATTCTCGTCCTTCATCAAGCCCGGCACTTTCTTGTTCTCGAGCGGTATACCGTACGCGTTGTTAGCCGGATAATCGCTCGTGTCGAATCTAGCGATATCGCGTTTCATGTTCTCGTGCACATCCTCGCATTTGATGTGATAAATCAAACTGTCTGTATCGGTGTACATTATTTTACAATTTTCGCGATATAACGGTAACATGTACTCGTGGTGAAATTCGTATAAACACACTTTCGATATATCGAGTATACACATACCGACGTAGATCGGTTTATTAAATTTCACCTCGAGTTTGCACAATTCGACAGCGACCAAATTTTCCGAAAAGACGCTCCTGCTATGAAAATTTGGTTTCGCGATCATCGCCTCCGCGCCGTATCGTCCGTCCCACTTTGTTAATAATTTTACATCGACGTGATTGCGCACGTTTTCCATAGTTTTACCGAATACCGCGTTGTTCATTAACTTGTATAAATTTTTCTCGAAATCGTTTGTCGCGCGCGTTCTAAACCGGGTGTTGAGTTCGATGTAATCGCGGAGCCATGCGGATTGAGCGAATTGCAATACGCGATGTATCTTTGCGACGCGAAGGCCGTGACGCGTGCATTGTTGCAGGTTGCGATAGTGTATGACGTAACGCTTCTTATCGTATAATGTCGCGAGGAGCTTGTCCTGCCGCTTGCCGGGCGGCTTATCGCGCGTCGGACAGAACGGTAGGTCAGCGTGCGCGTCGTGAAGATGTTGCGGATACTCGAGATCGACCTCGAGAATATAACATATGGGTGAATCCGAAGCGATCGCGCTAACGTCAAAGTCAGAGATGTCGTCGACCCATCGAAATTCGGCATAGGGCAACGGTTGACACATCGCCCAACCGTACAAGTTGTTTACATCGAAAAACATCATGTACCACGATGGTTTCGATGGATCGTAAGACGGCGTGTACTTGTTATTGGCTCGCGCGTATCTGCCGGAACATTGGCTCAGGCCACCGCGTATACCACGTTCGATAAACATAACCATATCAATATCAGTAAGTAATTCAAACGTAATATTCGTATGTTTTAGCATGGCGTCCCACGTGTATCCGGGAAGAGTATAATAATACGCGGGGTCGAGCCCATAACTCTCGATACATTTGTCGCGAAAATTTTCAAAAACGTCGGCCAATAACAAGACATCCGTTTTTAAATACAAGTCGCTGTATTCGCCCAGCGTTCGAACGGAGAACCGCCTCCAGACGTTTTCGGCGTGCGCGTAATCGCTCTCGGATACGGTGTCACCGGTCAAGGAACTGTAAAATGATTTGCGCGGTGGTAAACACGTATCGTGCAACCTATCGACACAGTCAATGTATTCGTATGGAAAGACACCTTTGCGCGTCAATAAATTGAACTCTTCGGTCGATAAATCTTGAAATTTCGATTTTAAAATTTGGAGTTTATCATTATTTAGAAACGATGCCAATTTTTCGAGACTAGTACTGAGAAATTTGTACGAATCGATGAACCGTAGCTTTATATCGCTTCGCCAATCTGATCTTTCGGCGGTATTTTTAACGTGTTTCGTGAATGAAATATACTTTTCTTTCGTTATCGGTAGTACGTTGATCGAGCCTTCAAACGCGGTAGCTATTTCCTCGATGATAAAATGTGAATCGTAACCTGATAAATTGTGAAAAACTATTGGAATGCAAAAAGAGTCTTTATAATTTAAATTGCAGTTTGAATGCGCGGGACCTCGGTACCGCCCGGTAAGATGGCAATGATCGCGTACGCGTGTATCGTCTTGCTCGAACGGTTTTTCGCAAATGTGACAGTGTGTCGCGCTGTGAAACTTTTCCCGCTCATCTCGCGTTAAATTTACCATGGGGACATTCGTGGTTAAAATAGTCTTTACGCGTTGCGCTAAATTTTTTAATTTTTCCACGAACCACGAAACGCAGTCCGTACTGCGGCGAGAATGATACGCGGATAACGATTCGTCGTACGAACAATGTACATAATAAGCTACGCTAAATACTTGATGATGTTGAAACGTGTACGTAGACGTCATCGGATCACCGTCGGTCTTTTTCAGCACGCACTCCAAGTCGGCATATACGACAAAAGGAAGCCGCTCCTTTCTGTTGTAGTTGTTGAAGCTGAGCCATTTGTCCTTATCGCCCGGTAATCGGATGGCGCACTCGTTCATTTCTCGGCAGTCTACAGTGTGTGATTGCAACTTGTTGTCCGATCCAAAATAGTGTAAACATCTGTAAAAAAATAGAAATAATTAATTTTTCTTTCGTATATATTATATATATTGCATTTTTATTAAATATACGTACCGATCGCAGATATATTTCCTATGATCTTTTTTGCTCAGTTGCGAGCTCACGAGGCGGGATAAATTCTTGATCCACGCAAAATGTCCGACGTCTTGCGAATCTTGTATATACAACAAGTTGACGTGTCTGTCCTTCTTTTGCGCCGAAAGACGTATCGGGACAACGTTATTCTCTTTCTCGATGCAGTATACATTTATCGAAATGTCGTTATGAAGTTCAAACTTTTTGATTTGATTAACAGTCACCGGCAACTCAATGTCCTGGAGATTCAGCACTGTTGTGTAATGCGGGTACGAAGATTCCCGATCCGCGTTTCTTTCGGCTGGATATAGAGCGGCGACCACCGCCCACGCGAAACACGCATTGTCTTTGGATTGCACGTTTATCACCGCTCTCTTCATTATTATTTCTCGCGGTAATTTAATATGGCACCCCGCGCGCATTGGATTATATTTATTTATATTTACAGTTAAATCGAGGATTCGCGACAAAGCCCACCCGCTGTCGCGTTCTTGAAATTCTTCTAACGAGGCAAGCGTGGGCTCGACAATGCGTCGCTCGTACCACTCGTGTAGATCGGACGTGCGAAAGAGTTCATAGTTTCTGGTATTGATACTCTTATTGGCGCTCTTATCACCCGACACGAATTCACCGTTGAACACAGTATTCACTTTCACGTTAAAGTATCTTTCCATAACTTTTTGCACGTGTTCGAGCACAATGTCTTTCGCATCCTCGAGTAATTGCCGCGGTTCGATATAGTATGCGTTAATCACCGCACCGGTTAGTATACGGTTTTCGAACGCGGTATCGATCTCTCGCCAAACGAGTTTTTCCGCGTTATTCCCACCACTGTAATCACCACCGCTATGTATAAACCGTCTCTCTAATCGAATCTTCGCACCCTCGAGTCGCGCGATTCTAGCCACCAAAGATTGTCGAACTCCGATCGAGAGCCGCGGACGCTTGACACTACTGCGTTCCTCGAGCTGCTTGATAAATTCTTCGCATCGCTGCGCCCACGCGAAATACTCGCCCAAGGTAGCGACTCGGTGCGATAGCTCCAACAGGTCGCGTTCGGTTTGCTCGGTGTTTTCCATGTTTTTTTATTATTATTTTTCACTTTGTGCAGATTATCACAAAATCTTCCTCTACCGAACACTTGACACACAAAAAAATACAAGTACCCGCTGTACCTTTTTCAACCGATATACGGAGCGCAAGCTTTCAAATCGAATACTGAGTTTTTGACACCCTTCGTTCTTCATTATATATTTTTCATCTATCGCGTTATGGTACCGCAATGGTTCTATCTTGTTTATAATAAATTATAGCAGCCGGACATCGGCGCTCGCCTTATCATCTTTCTACGAAATTCAATAATGCCGCACGTGCAATAGTGCGAGACGATATTTGTTTATAATGTTTATAAATTCGAGCGGTCGGACATCGATACCCGCCCTTTGTAATACCCCGCGCTGTTTATGCTCCCGCGATAAGCTCCCCCGCCCGCGTGACGTCATTCCTCCGCGCCACGAAAATCCCCCTCCGCCCGCGTGACGTCATGCCCCCTCGCCCGCGCGGGACCCCCCGTCCCTCACCTCCCCTCGGAGGACCTGAGTTAGAACCGGCCCTATAACCCTACTAACTTGCGTACATAGCGATCTTATCTCTGTGAGCCGAGAAGCGTTGTTCCTCAATTTCCTTGATGTGTTATGAAAATTTTCGGCAAATCTAACTTACAGGTACGTAACTAAGTCGTTCCGAACGAAGGAAACTTGCGTACATAGCGATCTTAGCTCTGTGTGCCGAGAAGCGTTGTTCCTCAATTTCCTTGATGTGTTATGAAAATGGTTTTCGGCAAATCTCGCTTATAGGCACGTAATTAAGTCGTTCCGAACGAAGGAAACTTGCGTACACTTCCATCTTAGCTTTGTAAGCCGAGAAGCGTTGTTCCTCAATTTTGTTGATGTGTTATGAAAACTTTCGGTATATCTCACTTACAGGTACGTAACTAAGTCGTTCCGAACGAAGGAAACTTGCGTACATAGCGATCTTAGCTCTGTGAGCCGATAAGCGTTGTTCCTCAATTTCCTTGATGTGTTATGAAAACTTTCGGTATATCTCACTTACAGGTACGTAACTAAGTCGTTCCGAACGAGGGAAACCTGCGTACACAGCGATCTTCTCTCTGTGAGCCGAAAACCGTTGTTCCTCAATTTCCTTGATGTTTTATGAAAATTTTCGGTAAATCTCGCTTACAGGCACGTAACTAAGTCGTTCCGAACGAAGGAAACATGCGTACATAGCGATCTTATCTCTGTGAGCGGAAAACCGTTGTTCCTCAATTTCCTTGATGTGTTATTAAAATTTTCGGCAAATCTCACATACAGGCACGTAACTAAGTCGTTCCGAACGAAGGAAACTTGCGTACATAGTGATCTTAGCTCTGTGATCGGAGAAGCGTTGTTCCTCAATTTCCTTGATGTGTTATGAAAATTTTCGGTATATCTCACTTACAGGTACGTAACTAAGTCGTTCCGAACGAAGGAAACTTGGGTACATAGCGATCTTATCTCTGTGAGCCGAGAAGCGTTGTTCCTCAATTTCCTTGATGTGTTATGAAAATTTTCGGCATATCTCACTTACAGGTACGTAACTAAGTCGTTCCGAACGAAGAAAACTTGCGTACATAGCGATCTTTGCTCTGTGAGCCGAGAAGCGTTGTTCCTCAATTTCCTTGATGTGTTATGAAAATTTTCGGTAAATCTCGCTTACAGGCACGTAACTAAGTCGTTCCGAACGAAGGAAACTTGCGTACCTAGCGATCTTATCTCTGTGTGCCGAGAAGCGTTTGTTCCTCCATTACCTTGATGTGTTATGAAAACTTTCGGTATATCTCACTTACAGGTACGTAACTAAGTCGTTCCGAACGAAGGAAACTTGCGTACATAGCGATCTTAGCTCTGTGTGCCGAGAAGCGTTGTTCCTCAATTTCCTTGATGTGTTATGAAAATTTTCGGCAAATCTCGCTTACAGGCACGTAACTAGGTCGTTCCGAACGAAGGAAACTTGCGTACATAGCGATTTTAGCTCTGTGAACCGAGAAGCGTTGTTCCTCAATTTCCTTGATGTGTTATGAAAACTTTCGGTATATCTCACTTACAGGTACGTAACTAAGTCGTTCCGAACAAAGGAAACTTGCGTACATAGCGATCTTAGCTCTGTGTGCCGAGAAGCGTTATTCCTCAATTTCCTTGATGTGTTATGAAAATTTTCGGCAAATCTCGCTTACAGGCACGTAACTAAGTCGTTCCGAACGATGGAAACTTGCGTACATAGCGATCTTAGCTCTTGTGTGCCGAGAAGCGTTGTTCCTCAATTTTCTTGATGTGTTATGAAAACTTTCGGTATATCTCACTTACAGGTACGTAACTAAGTCGTTCCGAACGAAGGAAACTTGCGTACATAGCAATCTTAGCTCTGTGTGCCGAGAAGCGTTATTCCTCAGTTTCCTTGATGAGTTATGAAAATTTTCTGCAAATCTCGCTTACAGGCACGTAACTAAGTCGTTCCAAACGATGGAAACTTGCGTACATAGCGATCTTAGCTCTGTGTGCCGAGAAGCGTTGTTCCTCAATTTCCTTGATGTGTTATGAAAATTTTCGGCAAATCTCGCTTACAGGCACGTAACTAAGTCGTTTCGAACGAAGGAAACTTGCGTACATAGCGATCTTATCTCTGTGAATCGAGAAGCGTTGTTCCTCCATTTCCTTGATGTGTTATGAAAACTTTCGGTATATCTCACTTACAGGTACGTAACTAAGTCGTTCCGAACGAAGGAAACTTGCGTACATAGCGATCTTAGCTCTGTGTGCCGAGAAACGTTGTTCCT